>JARUHE010329712.1:0-10970 GCA_031471125.1 Archaeomysis grebnitzkii | reverse complement strand
GTATCAGGTGATACCGAAATATTTGGAAATATTTGTTTATAAAAATAAACTTATCCTCGTGAAATTGTGTGTTTGATATTAACAGAAACTAGAAAGTTTTTCAACAAAAAAATTTGAATATTTCTTGATCATCAATGAATGTATTATTTCACAATCTATGCATTTACTTACAATTACAAAATTAAGTTTCTTCAATTATATAACGTAACTACCACATTAATAACTACTCTCACTAATTCAAATTTCAAAACAAATTAATATTATGAATACATTTAGAATGTTGTAGTGTACACTTTAGTGCTGAAAATAAAACAGTCTGTATTCTCAAAAAATTACTTTTATGTTAGTTTTCACATCAATTGCATGTTAATAGCACACAATTAGAATGAATTCTCCTATTATTTGAACATTTAACAACAAAATTGAGTCTAACATAAGTTACCACAAAAGAATCTAAAATTTGTGAAATTAGAAAGTATTTAAAAATTATCTAATATTATTTACCTATTGACGCCAAGTCCTTAGATGGTTAGATACAAAACTAAAAACAATATTTGGGCTGTTTAAAAATATATGGTTTCAGTGACTTAGAATTAATAACTATTCAAAATGTTAACAACTTTAAAACAGTTCAACTCAATGCCAAGAGTTTGTGGTTCCTGCATAAAAACAACAAACAAAATACATTTATTTCTGAAAAGTTTCACCTATGACATGGTAGTAGTACTAATAATAGTAATATTAACAACAATATAATTAACAAATACTAAATTTTGTATATTTTGTGGTTAAAACAATTTCAGCTTTTAAATTGGGGCCAACCTATGGATTGTTTACCATATTTATCTGACTGATAAAACTCCCTGCCCTCTGTATCAATCCATGCCTGCACCGAAACGAAATCCGCCACAAAAGAGGGGATTTCGCACTTCACGATACCAGAATTTCCCTTTATCACGAACTCGTTGTCTGCCTCAGTTCTGTAGCCTTGCGACACAACTGGTTGGACAAAAGATGCGGTTATTTCCGGGTCTAGGTTTCCACAAAATGAGGGTCGTACCATAACTATTTCTCATTTTAGCTATAACATTTTTTGGCTGGGTACTACTACCTGCACTGTCCAGTATTGGCTTTGACGTAGCTGATTAAATCTAAATTAAATAGGTACATTAATTTTGTCTATAACTGTGTAAGGGATGCAAAAAACAATTCTCCCTCTAAATTAAATCCTTATAAAATGTAGCAATAGAAAAAGTTATCTAAATTAAAGATGACGCTTTGCTTATACAGATAAATATATTTTTTCACAAACTATTCACTACCTACGGTAAGCATAATTTATAATCTAAATTTAATTTTTCTCTTATGATATAGCATATTTTTTCTATATGATTAGTAGGCTAAAATAATACTAAAGTTGTAACAAATAAAATGTTAACATACTTGTAACTATATACATGAGAAAACTTAAAGCTAATGATCTCTAGTTACATTAACTCATATTAAGTTAATTACAATTTCTATAAAAATTCCTTAATATACACAATTATATATAAATTCCTAGACCAAATTTCGAAGTTTAAAACAAAATGATATATAATTATACCAAATAAAATATTACATAAATCCAACGTGCATACTTATAAGGCAAACAAAAATTAAAACCTTTATGACTTGACTGTAAAATGTATTTTAACTATTATTATTTTTTATTATTTATGTTTTTCAGTGCATTCAACTTGTTCTGTAATTTAAAACCTGAAAATTTTCTTAAATCATAATACAAAATTATTCTAACAAGTTCACTTGAACCAATCATCAGAATACAACAAGACAGTGACCTTTACCATATTGTGATGCAATGAAAATAATCAAAATGAAAAACCTAAAAGAATTTTATTCAAACACCAAACAATATTAAAATTGATAGATACTTTTATTAGCAAACAACTTGGGTAGCAAACACACACATAAACAACTACTTTTTATATACAAATTCTAATTTATAGTATGTAAATTAAAGACTTTGGGCTGGGTTATATGTTAGGTGACCCCCTGAAAAAATTGATGCTGATGACATCTCTCTGCCAACATTCACTTAAGGTCAATTTCAACACAATTCAGATTAACACCAATTACCGTATTTGTCACTGGGATAGAAAACCTTTCCGTCGGAGTCCACCCACGCCTGCACCGCCACAAAGTCGGCAACGAATGAGGGAATCTCGCATTTCAAGATGGCGGAGTTGCCCTTAATGACGAACGCGTTGTGAGACTCCGTTCGGTAATCCTGCGACACCACTGATTCCGTCCGAAATTAAAAACATTATCAAGGGTTGTGGTTTTAAAGATGGTATTACTAATTAAGGTTCATATCCCTAAATATGCTAGCAATAAAGCAGGACTATTTTTGCGAAAACCTAACAATTGACATACAATTCAACCTACAAGAACCACAAAACTATAATAACTGAACTCATTGATTCATTTCCCGTACAAGCTTTAACTATGATGATAAATAATGCACTATCAAATAGCCTGCCATAAACTTTTTTTTTAAATATTATAACTCCTTTTCTACAACATTCTGTAACTGTCTTAAGTATAAAATAATTTAAAACCCCAAAAGACCTGTTCAGTTAAGCTAACAGAAACCCCAAAGGAGAGGAAGTGAGCAGTGTTTCATTTCCAAACAAATTATATTTGATTGGAAACTGTGAATACAATATATATTAAAGTTTATTTTTAATTTACAAGACATCAAAATTGCATACGAATTATTTTTAAATGTTCAAAAGAATAATAGAATGTGACATGATAATATTTAGTACATAAATAATTAATCTAAAAAATCAAATCATTGAATCAATTTGAACACAAAAAACGTGAGAATACTGTTCATGATAATCTATGTATCATTTGGTACCTGCAATTGTAATTAAAAATTATATTTAAGTTTTGTATCAATTATTGACATAGAATTATAGTAATGTGAACAAATTTTAAATTACGTTAAATATTTTTTTTTGGTTGTTTCCAGATAGTCTTTATTTCGCATCTATAAATACATATACAACGCACAATAATTAGTCAATAGAAAAATATTTTCCTGGAAATAATAATGCTATAAGTTATTATAAGATACACCAACAATTAAATTATATTAATGAAAATTGTAATATACTACATATGATTCGCTATTATAACGTAAGTTAATGAGAGATATTGCACAGCTTAGAGTATAAGAGGTATATGATATTGATATTTATTATAACACTAATAATAATAATAATAACAACTAACAATATTAATAATGGTAGCAATAATACTATTAACCACAATAGTAATAAAACTGATAGTGATAATAATAATACTAATAATAGTAATATAAATAGTAATAATATTTGTTTTATTCGTACAAGATCCAAAATATACATTATACAGTATGCAAAGGCTTATATTACATTAATACAATATGATACATGTTATAAACCAGTAATTACAATATAATATGTAACTGGAAAAAGTAAACATAATTTAAAATAACACAACATAATTAAAAATAATATAACAGAGTTTGATATACCATACCAACAGAATTAAAAATAACATAGCAACATAATTAAAAATAATTTTACCGAACTTTTCTCCGGGATAGAAAACCTTGCCCTCTGAATCAATCCACGATTGTACCGAAACAAAGTCGGCAACAAAAGAAGGAATTTCGCACTTCATGATCGCCGAATTTCCCCGGATGATGTATTCGTTGTCTGCCTCTGACTGGTATAGTTGAGACACCACTGAAGGACGAGGATAATTACGACTAAAGACTAAACTATGTTGGAACTAGTATTGGAAGGAAGTCCTAACATATGTGACAATCTCTGCTCTATAGGTATAGTCTAACAAACGTGTGCTCTATAGGTATAGTCTAACAAACGTGTGCATGTGAAGACAATTTTTTAGCCCTTTCGGACCAGGTTTGAATGACATATCTCCCTTATCTAATATGTGAACTGAAGAACTGCTAAATAAGGTATTATATAAGCTCTCTAACGGCATATTCCATAGAATATTTATTCATAATAAAACCTTAAAAATGTGAAAAAGGTCAGACATAAAAATAATTAAAAAAAATATAGAATCTATCCATATTAATGACTTTCAAATAATCAGTATGACAACTATCCCGTACAAGGTATCCTTAAAACAAAAAATAACAATAATTTAACATTGAAATATTAATATTATAATACCATATTATAATATAATATAATAATATATATAATACAATACTATTATAACTATAATATTATAAAGTTATACAATTCTAGAAAAAATTGAATCATTAATTTAAAACATATAAATCCGTTTTGAATTTATTTGTTGAAATTTCGTTCTAAAAATAAATGTCTTTGATTCACAAGGTCGTGTTGAATACATTATTTCAGTTACGTAACCTTCCATCTAAAACACATTCATTTCCCATCATTCATACAACAAAAATTCATTCATTTGCGCAACACTTTATTTTACTCTTCAAATTTATGTAGCCCATTATTTTCCAATTAATTGCTTCTAGTTTCATTGATTATAATTCTCAACTTGACTTTACTTCAGCCTAGCATAACCTAACTTAACATAACCTAGCCTAGCCTACATTAATTTAACCAGCCCAGGAACGGTTTTAGTATTAGTCAAAAAGTAGATTGCTATGTATTTTCATCGATTGTCTATAAATAAACAATTTTTTATCTCACACTGCACTGAAGTCTGGTCTTAATAATTTCATCAAACATGAATAAATATAATCAACATTTAATTGCGTACATATCACACGTTTAACAAGAACAAAGTAATAGAAAACATTTCAGCAATTGGCGAAAAAAAATAAAAAATTGCAATAATAATATAATTCTTTAAAACAAAAGTATTGAAGTAGACAATTTATAGAAAAATAATTTATTTAAAGTTAATTATTGGTTTAATATTGAGGTCTATAAAAATTTTCTAAAAAAGAATATTTAAAATTAAATATAAAAACAAATCTTACAACAAACAATACAAAAAACAATAATAACAAAATAATTAAACGGTAATAAAAATAACACTAACAACAATATAATTTATGTTTTTAAATATATTGAATTCACTCGTTCTTAATGAACACCATTGAATATCTTGTAATTTGTAGTTATTCATAAATTTATCTAAAACTATAATTAAACAATTATTTTAGTTTTTTTTATCTAAATACAATTTATTTAGTTTTTTTTTAAATTGAAAAGGTTTTCCAAACATTAACTGAAAAATATTTGAAATGTTGAAAAAAAGAATAAAATGATTTTCCATGCTTCATTATTACTTCAAATTTGTGTAATAAAATAAAAATAAATATTATAAATAATAACAATTGTTTTAAAACATAATAATATATTAAACAATTAAAATAATAGAAATAATTAAATATTGTTAATAAGTATATGTTAAATAAAAATAACAAGCACGAGTAAATCCTACGCATTAAAAGCTGTGTTTCTATACTCCAAAAGTTTCTAAATTTGTGTAATTGTTGAATACAATGTTACATATTATTATATTAACACTTTTCTTTCATTTTTTGCCAATAAAAATTTTTCTAAGCCTTCAAATAAAATCTTGGATAACCATGAATTTGATGAAAAACTAGTGAAGTATAAAAACCTCTTAAGTGTCTATTATTTATAAAATATAATTGTTTTGCAAAAAAGGTCCTTCAGGCATTCTATCTTAAAATATATGGTGCTTCATTTGTTTGAAATAAATTTTTTTTTAGGACTTCAAATAAAAATCTCGGTTAACCATTAATTTCAACTTTCTATAAAATTTATAAAATGTATGTAATAAGTAAATACTGATTTCACAAAAAAACAATCATTAGTAACACTAGCGTAGAATGTTATGTTCTTTATTTTCATTTCAGCAAATTTTTCTACAAAATATCATCTGCCGCCCCAACATGCCCAACAACAACAACAACAATAAGAGGTCAGCTATAGAAGCGTACTTTTTAAACACAGCTTAATAATAATAAGCTAATTAATAACAATATGAGCTCTTCAAAAAACTCTCGTATAAGAATGTTATTAAATTCTACTCAATTGCCCATCTTCTTTAGGTTCAGCGATCATTAATTATTTTGTACACAAAAAAACATATTACATTCAATAATTGATTATTACATTTATAACGTTTATTTAAAATATAAATAAATGTTTTCAGTATTACCTGTTATAATTAAACATTTTGGCATTGCAGGCTATGTCTGTAGGTATTCTGGAAAAGCTTAAAAAGTTTCTGCATTATGAAGAATTCAATCAAAAAGATAATGTTTCTTTTTACTTCATCAACAAAAGAATGTAACCTAAACATAATTCCTTTCGTTGATATATTACACTTCACCTAGAACAAAAAAGAATAGATTGAGCAAATAGTTTTTACCATAATTTTCACTGGGCCGGAAAAATGAGCCATCATTGGCCACCCAAGAATCGACAGTGACAAAATCTGCCACAAACGAGGGGATGGAACATTTCATGAGCGCTGCATTCCCCTTGATCACGTACTCATTCATTATCTCAGCAGAGTACTGTTGAGGGACGACTGAAAATTCAAGAGAGTTTCACAGATATGGCATTAAAGATTGTATTACCTACCTACAACACATGAAACAAGACATTGTTCACTGAGTATAAACGTCTACCATATAATCTACCTATCAATGTTAATTTTCACTTTAAATAAATAACAACAAAATGTGATGGTGATGCTGCCTGGAAATTTTTGCTGCATAAACAAATCTCATTGGCACCGGTTCGAGTCCAATCTAGGGCTATTTCATTGGGATTTGAATGTGATTGTATTCCCTTAAAATCTCATATGCTACGCTTAACCTGGTTTGGAAGACGAGCCATATGTCGGCTGCATATCCTTATGATGTAGATCAATAATAATATTAAGGTTGATATGTGAAGCGTGGAAGAGATCGATTACGTTCGATTAGACCCGTTATATAAAAGCCCCTATTATTATTATTATAAACGTCTACCATATAATCTACCTAGCAATGTTAATTTTTACTTTAAATAAATAACCACAAAGTATGTTAATCCAAATATGTATTGTATTGGTTGAATATTCCATTATATTCTGGTGATGAATATGAAGACAAATTACTAACAGACACTCGTATAACTTTTTTAAAACGGAAAACTATTTAAAAAACAGAAAATTTAAAAGTAGAAAAATAATGTAAATAAAATAATGAACTGTGATTTTAACATCATCGATTTGTGTTACGTAATATTCTGCTTCCTGGATCAATTTTGCTAAAATAAATTAATTAGATTTGTAATGTAAATTCAACCTTTTGCTGAAACAAAATTATTTACAATTGTTCATTTTTATTAAATTTATCACTACTAATAACTGACTTCTGATTAAATTCAAGTCAACAAATTGTTTTAATTATATTAACCAATTAGAGTGTGCAAAAATCTAAACAATGGTGGAAATTAAATCTTTATTTATGCTTAACTTGCATGTCATTGAGTTCGGTATTCTACATTTTGTTTTCATTATCGGTAGAATATTCACAATTTTGACTAGAGTGTCTGAATGATTGTTTCAGTTCTTCTCATTGTCAAGTTACTGATGTTCAAAAGAATTGATCGATAGTTCAAAAGAATTGAAGGATAGTTCATGATTTGTCGCACACTTTGCTACAAAAAATATTTGCAAGTTGGTATCCGATTTGTTCTTACAGTTGTAATTAACGAGTTTCCACAGAATTATTGTGCTTATTGTAATAAGATGGAATATGAAAATTAAAAAGATAAACAATTTGTATTTCTAAATTAAATCGCGAGATGACAGCTAAAAACAATAAGAAAAACTAACTATATATGACCGGAAATCTTAAATTAAATGAACAAAAGATTATTTCATAAAATCTCAATAAATGTATATTTTTCAGAAAAAAGTTATCTAGGCAATATTAATTAGAAGGTTTGTGGCTATAACTCCATTCATATTATTTTTCTTTAAATACATATGATATTATTGGGTAAGCGGTCATAATAAACAAAATTTGTTACATAAAATTTTATCTAACTGTTTTAAATAATCGTTTAACTTACGTGGAATAATAGAATCCAAACATTCTGTAAATATTAAACTACTTCAAAAAATTATTTTTTCATAATAATGGTTGGATTATAATAAACAATTTTTGTTAATAAAATTGCTCTGTAACTTTCTAAATAAAGCAATATTGAATACACATGATTTACATTTGCCGATGCCGGCGTCGAAGGAAAAGTAAGATCTATACAGAGCTTTTCATGCTAATAACAAAACATAAATTAAACAATAATAATAATATGATTACACGTTGATTAAAGCCTATAATTACATTCAAATATATTGACTTCAATCGTTGCTGATAAACAAGATTGAATAGATCTTACAATTTTTAGTTCTTCACAATTGCATTTAATACTGTAATTAAACCAATTATCTTGATTAATTTATATAAATAATTATTTATTTAGATTTATTTAAATTAGTGCTCAACTTACTCATTCTTCAAATTTAGGAAATACGACATAGACAAATAATTTACCGAACTAGGCTAATCAATTAGTATAAACAAGTGTATGCAAAATAAAAAAACACTTAATTAATAAATCATTTAATAAATCATTTTAAAACCAAAGAAATACTTATTTAATATAACAATAAACGCTTTTTCAACCGCCCATCTTCTAAAGGTCAAATATAGTCATTTTTCACAAGAAACTATGACATTTAATAACTTTTTAATATATATTTATCGTATTTGTAACCCATGTTCCCATCAAAACGTTGGCACGATCAAATGATTATTTGTCTTTTTATAAACAAAATAATTGATAATTAAACATTTTTCAACAGTTCATTTAAAACTCATTTGAAAAAAAAACCGAAAGGCATTAATATTAATAAGAAAGCTTCCTCTCAAACGACTCCAACATAATTCCTTCTGTAAAAAAACGAACTTCATTTAAAATTGAAAGAAAATATTTTTATAATAATTGTTACCATAATTTTCGCTGTGCCGTACAAATGAGCCATCATTGGCCACCCAAGAATCGACAGTGACAAAATCTGCCACAAACGAAGGGATGGAACATTTCATGAGCGCTGCATTCCCCTTGATCACATATTCACTCAACACTTCCGCCAAGTATTGTTGAGGCACGACTGAAAACATAAAACCCAAGAATTGAGGGCTTAGAATATTATACTAGACTACTAAGGCTGGTAAGTTTTACAAGATCTTCGGGAAATTACTTGGCATCACATCCATACTCTAGCCACGTTGGATGAAACTTATATAACTAATCACATATATATAAGCCATTGGAAACAATCTGGAATAAGCTGCTATTCGCTGATTCTAGACTCCTAACATATATCCTACCTATCAATGTTAATTTCATGAATGACGTTCGACTTCGTTAATCCTTCTAACCTAAAACTTTTGGTAATCATTACTTGTAATTGAATA
Source organism: Archaeomysis grebnitzkii (assembly GCA_031471125.1). Classification (NCBI taxonomy): domain Eukaryota; kingdom Metazoa; phylum Arthropoda; class Malacostraca; order Mysida; family Mysidae; genus Archaeomysis; species Archaeomysis grebnitzkii. The sequence continues at coordinate 1,381 of JARUHE010329712.1, read as the reverse complement.
GTCTATTAGGCTCTGATGTTGTAAATAGGAAAGTAGTATTAACAGTCAAGAAGAAAACTTCAGAAAACAACAAAACAAAACAAAAAGTATAAATTCAAAGAAAATGCAAACAAACACATGAATTATGATTTCGACATCATCGATTTGTGTGTTACGTAACATTCGGTTCCGTCAATCGATTTTGTTACAATTTGGCATTTGTACAAATTCAAGAAGCTAATTGGATTTTAATACAAATTCAATCTTTTAATGAAATGAATTCGTTTTCAATTGCTCATTTATTATAATCTTGACATTTGTTAGTTTAAATTAATTATATAATGAGTCATATGAATCATTTTACTATAAAAATAAGCAAAGTAGTACACAATTTCTACAATTATATGAATTATTTTACGTAAAAAAAACAACACTTTTAAGAATAATTAATTAAAAATGGTCAACTACTGTATATGCGAGTATATTGTTTAAGAAAATTAATTAAAGGTTTTGAGATCTTATGATTTAAATGTACATACTTAACATTGTCTTAAATCTAGTGATATAAATGTACATAAATTTGATTTTTCAAATTTCCGATAATTAAAAAACCTGACAAATATAAACACAACAATAGTTTTTTTAACATTCTTCTTCGACTCAAACTTAAACAATATTATTAAACAACTCTACGGTAACGTGGTTTTATATTACATTAATATTTCGCCAGAATTTATATTATAAAACACAACTAAAAAATAGAATTATACAAAATTAACATAACATGAGAAATGTCATAACTTAAGTTAATAATCTCAAAAGATGAGTTTGAAATTAAGAAAATAAAATGGGACATAATGAAAAATACTGTTACTTGCGAGGTTTATAAAGACAATGAATGACACAACTCCTAAAAATATTTTTCCAAATTAATATTTGTTTAAAATCTTTACCAAATAAAAAGAAAAGAAACGATGTGACATGTGCATACATTAAGCTATAATCGGTATAAAAGAATGTTTAACTTCAACCTTTTGTAAAAAATGGTAAGAAAATTATATTTTTAATGTAAATCTGAAACAATTGAACCATTTAATCTCCACATGTGATGCTGTCATCTGCAAAATTTTAAAACTTCTGTAAACAAAATAATATTAATGTGAAATTTTCTAGCTTCGGAAGCGATGTTGAAAAAGTATTCTGAAAATTAAGTTTGATTAAGTAATACATTTTAGACATTTGTGGAAAAGTGTAAGAATAATATTTCAATACGGTATAATATGTGTCTGGTAGGTCTTTCCGCAAATCTTCCAGTATTATATGGATCAACAATAGCACAAGTGAGGTAAGCTTTATGTTATTTGAATGTGGGTTACCTTACTTCTGCTATTTTCGGTTTATA
>JARUHE010329701.1:0-10970 GCA_031471125.1 Archaeomysis grebnitzkii | reverse complement strand
AGACGGTCATGCGTGACCCAAGGTGAAATGCTGGGGCGGATAGAACGCAGCTTGGTGTTGGTGGTGAGGCCAGACCAGCGATCCTGCCACTCGATCAGCACATTCTGTCGAATACAGTTTTTTAAATCATCGTAAGGAATGGTTATGTTAGCAGTTTGTCCATGCGCCACAGCTCTTTTCGCGGCGGCATCGACGCGTTCGTTTCCAGGGATATCGACATGTCCCGGAACCCAGCAAAAGCGAACTTGATATATTGTTATATAGTATTATGTGTTGTATCATATTATGCTGTGTTACATTATTTCATGTTGCATTATATTATTATATAATATGTATTATATTATATCGTATTATGTTGTGTTACATTATTTCATGTTGCACTATATTATTATATAATAGTATGTATTATATTATATTATGTAAGGTGTGGCATAGTTTTTTATTAGTATTATATCATGTTTATGTTTTTTATTATAAAAGTACTTTTTCGTTTTCCTGAAATGAGCAATTGTTAGTTAGGTCAAAACTAAATAAAAAAATAAAATAAATAACATTAACATCTGCTCATGTTGCCTCTATGCATTGTTTAGTATTTTTAAAAGAGGTTATAAAACATGTTCGACAAGTTTCAAAAAGTGTTACCATCGTAATGTTTAATTATATTTCCATGTACGTGAAAGCATTACATTGGTTGTGGTTGTGGTTGTGGTTGTGATTGTGATTGTGATTGTGATTGCGGTTGTCGTTGTGGTTGTGATTGCCGTTGTGGTTGTGGTTGGGGTTGTGGTTGATCGTGCTAGTAATAGCTATCGATAACTATGGCTAGCAAGATCAAACACAACCGTTTTTAATAACATTGCACTTGTTGTACCCGTCAAAATGTTTTGCTTTCTAGACTCAGTGAAAAATCCAGAATAAAAAGTTCCTTCTGTTTAGTTTAATTAATGTGAGATTTATTCATAATTTCTCAAACAAAATGTTCAGTTCAAAGAACAATGATAATCAATAATAAACATAAACATCCAATTAGATTAAATTAAATTAATAATTAAATGATCAACCTAATTGTATTTTCTTCTAATATATATTAAATTTAAACATCAACAAGAATGTTGAAACTAACTATTACTAATTGTGTTTTCCTCAAAGCAGCGAAACATGAACTGCTTTTCGATATTAACCAAATTTTCATCTGTATGCTTGCAAAATTATAAACTAATATTCACGTATATTGTGACTTCCATATCAGTTAATTAAATCATGATTAAATTAAGATAAAATCATAAATAAATCGTATAATTAAAAACACTTTTCAAAATAACATCTAGAATGTTTAATTACCTTCGTTTTTGAAAATTATACATCAAGTTGTACTTTTCAGACATATCTTGAAAAATTGTACCTTCCAAAAATGTCTTTAAAACTTTAAATATATCTTTCAAAATTTTATCTTCCCATCACAACTTTGAGAATTGTACTTGTTAAACATACCTTTAAAACGACTTTGCGGGTATTAATGTGAAATAAATTTTTAAACTGCTGCCCTCAGCCGTCCAGGGTTCGCTCTTCAAACCACATGAACAATGAAACCTTATCCAACTTTACCATCCCCATCCAAAGTCATAAACTAGTGTTCACCAGAGAGTGATTTATCATTGATACCTTTAAAACTTGTACTTTCCAAATATATCTTTAAAATTGTACTTTTCAAAAATGTATTTAAAAACTATACTTCTTAAGCACAATTTTAAGAATTGCATGTTTCAAACATATCTTTAAAAACTTTACTGATTAAACGTATTTTTTTATGAATTGTGTTGATTAAACATGTATATAAAAGTTATAATTTTTAAACATATGTTTAAAACTTACAAAAAATTGCAAAAACTGCAATTAATATAAATATAAACTATCGTGCGAAATAAACTCTTAACCAGAAAATTTATTTCAAACAAAACTTTTAAAAAATACAAGTTAATAAATTTGCAATTGATATAAATATAAACTCTTGTGCGCACAGAGAACGAAACAAGGGACCAATCAGCAACCCAACAACCGTGTTCCCTATTTAGGAGTCTCGCCGGAGGTTCCATAAACATAATTTTAGGGAACAGGTATAAATGAAAGCATATAGATAACAAAAACTCAAATTTATTTATTAATTAAAAAAAAAATTGGTTGTTGCTTTGCTAATATGGGTGACCCCTAAGAAATGAGAATGATTTTAGAGTGGCAACGTCACCCTGCTCCCCCTTCTATTTTTACCGTGAAGTCCCTGAAAATAAAACGGTCAATGTCTAGAAAAAATTAAATCCCAATGTCTAGAAATATTAATAAGTGATTGCAACTAGTAAATGGTTCAGCGCCATTTAAATAATAATTTGCCAAATCAGCAAATGGGAAAAACCACTAGTTGCGTAATGTGAAAATACTTCAACTAGTAAATGGATTTGCTAAAGCAGCAATGGAAAAGTCACTAGTTGAGGAATGTAATAATAATAATAATATATAAACTTTTTTAACTAAATTTTCTAAATTGAACATTTAAAAATTCAAACGTGGAGATTTTTAAAGTGTTAAGTTTGTTCAAAGGATTTTAAGTTTAAAGAAATTGTGCAGAATAGTTTAAGATTTTAAGTTTTAAAAACAGACAATTTTGGTAAAATAATTTCAAGATTTTAATAAGTGGGGAACTTCAATGGTATTTACTTTAATACCCATAAGTTTGAATGGTAAAAAATCAATGTCTAATTGTGCCAACAAATAGAATGACAAACCTTAAATTTCCATTCTTGGAGAGAAAAACGTAGATCTTGTTATTTGTTAAGTCACCAAAAGGTCTCCATGCGCTTCACGAGAATTGATTTAGCCGGACACCATGTCTAATTTGAGTTATGGTGTCCAATCCTTGTTGCCTTCGTTGAGAGTTCAGTGAGAAGAGTGGTTCATTGTCCAAAATCCCACGTTTTTGGGTGGGGAATTTTCCATTCGGAAAAGTAGGGAGAAACGGGAATTAATATTCATTAATTGATTTCATGAGTGGGGTATTTCCGACTGTCAACTATTTATTGGCATCGTTAATTGATCAACTTTTAAATTAAAAAAACGAAATTACCCACTCATTTCTACAAATTAAATTAACCAAAATTATATTTGTATACACTTGTAAGCTGATTGGATAGCTTAAAACTGTATATCTTAGTTACTTTTTTACGATAATACTTATTTCTTAGGCAATTGTAGGTTATTCTAACGTTAAGCTGTGATTATAACTTTAAGTCATTCTTCCAACTTCAAGTCATTCTTCTAACCTTAAGCCATTTTTATAACTTTCAGTCTTTCTTCTAACGTTACGTCATTCGTTTAATCTAAAGTCATTCTTCTAGCTTTAAGTTTTTCTTGTTGTTATTGTCGACTGACTACACTCCATCCACGACATAGAGGATAGAACCTTCACGTCCAATAATCCAACTCCTACCCCAGCAGGTTCCACCAACGGGCAGGCAGCCCTGCCGCTTCCGCTGGGTCCGCCCAGAGGTCCTCCGGGACCAGTTCCGTCCGCAAACGTGGGCATGCGAAGACATGTGTAGTATTGTGTATGTCTGTTGTTTATGTAGTTTTTTACTGTGCGTGTCTGTATGCATTTCTTGGGTTGTCTTATTGTTTGATGTGAGGTGTGTTCTGGGATAGCGTCCATGTTTGCCGTGCAATTGTTATTGTTTTGGAATATTGTTTGTTTCATGTATCTAGGTGGTATTGGTTGTTGTGTGAGTGGATGGAGGAAGTGATCTGGGTGTTGGGTTGTTTGTCGGAGTTGTGAAGCGTGTAGCTGTAAGTGCGTTCTTATTGGGAGGATCTTTGTTTTGTCGTGGAGGTGTGTGTTTCTGTCCAGTGTGCAGCCGGTGGCTGTTCTTAAGGCAGTGTTTTGAATAGTTTGAAGTTTGTTTATGCTTGTGGTGGATGTGATTGGTGACCAGGTAGTGTTTGCGTATTCTATGATGGGTGGTGTGATAGTTTTGTATCTGGTGAGAAGAGTTTCTTTTGTTTTCTCCCAGTGTGTGGTAATGAGGACCTTCATCATATGTATGGTAGGTTTAGTTTTGGTAATAGTGTTTTTCATGTGTTTAGTGTGGGTGAGTTTGGGGTCAAATGTTAGGCCAAGGATTCTTAGCTCCTTGACCGTTGGCAAGAGTTTGTGGTTTATGTTAAGGTGTAGTGTGTTGCTGTATTCTGCAGGGTGTGCAAAGTGTGGTGGTGGTTTAGTTTACATTGAGTTACGTTGCGTTGGTGTTGTATAATTTGGCTATGAGGTTGTGTAGGTGCAAGGTGTCGAACGCCTTCTACATGTCTAGAGTGCGAGTGGGTGGGTATTTTTGATTGAAGCCGGTGGTGAATATGTTGTATATTTTATGTAGTGCTGTAGTGGTGGAGTATTGTTATCAGAATCTGTGTTGGTGGGGTGAGAGATGGATGTCTGTTGTGATATATGGGAGTATGATTGTTTTCTAATGTTTTGGCTATGGAGGATAGGAGGGAGACGGGTCGGTATAATGTGCCTATGAAGGGATCTTTGTTGGGTTATGGGATGTGTTTTTTTTCGCTATTTTCGAGATGTTGGATATTTTAATGAGCTTATTGCGTTGTTGTATGTTGTGGTATGTTTGATGTGGAAATGCTGGTCAAATTGCCGGTAAATCACAACACCCATACCAGAGTCAGTTGTTTTTTAAGTTATTCGTCTAACGTTAAGTGATTATTTTAACTTTAAAACATTCTTTCAACTTTAAGTCATTATTCTAGTTTTAAGTCATTATTTTAACTTTAAATCATTCTGTCAATTTTAAGTCATTCTTCTAGCTTTAATTCATTGTTTTAACTTTAAATCATTCCTTCAACTTTAAGTCATATTTATAACTTTAAGTCATTTTCTAACTTTAGGTGGTTATTCTAGCTTAAGTGATTATTCTAAATTCAAATAATGTAGGGACATGTATGTCTCAGTCAAAAGTTTTATAACCTTAAAGCCTATTTACCCATAACAAATTGCTTAGGATGAATCAGTTCATTATTAAAGCTTTAGGTGTAGCTGCCCGATATATGATGGTAATGATTTTGTTATCCTTCTGTTGAAATGTGCATGAAGAACAGAAATAATATCTCAAGATTCAACTCTAAACTTGACAGCGAAGACACAAATGTAGGAGATCACCTGACAGCAAAATAACAGAGTCGCAAAAGATGTGTTAGGTGTTTATCTAGAAAAATAGAAATGAGGACCAAGTATAAATGCCAAAATGCAATATATCTTTGTGCATGGATGAATGTCTTACAGCATATCATACATAATTAGAATATGTATTGATTTAATTTTTGATGTTTTCTGTTTTTTCATTTGTTCTCTTGAGAAAGGAATTTATTTGGAAACTCATTGTGCTACATTTGAAACAAAAGCTAAGTCAAACTGTTTCCAATCTTCTCATCTGTAGTTCTGATGGGACAAAATCATCCCAAGTCGTGATACAATAAAACCCTGTTGATACTTATGTATCCCATTTTTAAACATGTATTTAAAGGTTGATAATTATTTTAATACTTAGTAAAGGTATAATAAAGTAAAAATGTAAAAAAATGTTGAAAAAGTATTTGTGCAAAAGTCGGATCGAAAGCATTCTTCTAATTTTAAGTACTTCTTTTAATTTGAAGTCATTCTTCTAACATGCCCTTCTGAAGGAATACAACTGTAATAAGGTTATGGGGGCTGGCTCCTGACCGATTTTGGTCAGAATTGCATACTTTGAGTTTTTTATACCATTAATTAGAAAATGCGATTGTTTTCGATTGGTATATAATTTATAGGAAAAATCCAAATGGTCGCGTAATTGAAAATCGTGTGTGTTGAGCACAAATTCTTTAATTGCGTTTTCTGGGAAACTATGTTTTTTTTATAAAAGTGAACAGTAATTATTTATTTATAAACCCATTTTTAAAATATAAACAGCATTATAATAAGCATTCAATACTAAAACCTTTAACGTCAGTTTTTTATATCTATCCTGGTTGAAAAGATGTATTATTTAAAGTGACAAAAATGTTATTTCTTGTACCTTTTATTCCAAAACTTGCCCACCAAAAACTAAAGCAAAGATCAACAAAAAACCAACGGGATAAAGTTCGATACATATCTAAGAATAATGTGTGAAATTCTAAGAGCCTTATCTTAAATAGTCAAAGTGCCCTGTTCACTCAAAAATACCCCACAAAAAATGATGATAGTTATGTATTTCATATAAAACCTGTTATATAATAATTTCCAATAAAAATGTTATAAAGTCTAGGTGACGTTTAATTAAAATGTAATTCGAATGTAAGTTTATAAATCAAATTTTACAACATTATTTATTATGATTTGAAATTTAAAATTTATTACGTGACAGAAAAATTTGTCTATTTACTGTGAAACATAAACAATGAACTTTTCGTTTTCTTTATAAAACAAAATATATATAAAAATACTGCAACTCATCTTTAGTTTCGGACAATTTTTGGCACACCGCCTAAACGATATTTTATGGGCAATTAAATAAACCGAATTTATCATTGTTAAAGATTATATCAAAACAGAAATGTTTTTCTTCAAACATAAAACATGAAACAAAAAAACAAAAGACGGACTAAACAACCAAAATATTTTCACATTCCATAAAACAGAGTCAGGATTGACAATAAATCTTATTTTAGCTTGACCATGTTATTATTTTTAATTATTTGTCAGTTAATATTTTACATATAATAGATTTAAAATTAAAGTCATGTATAATATTACAGACGTCTTGTGTTTCGTGTGAAAAATAAAATCGTTCAAATTCGAATATTACTTTGCTTAAGGAAAAAATATTTCCACATTTACATTATTGTAGTTGTTTTAATTGCTTGATTTTTTAATTTATTTTATCCAAATATAAATATAAATCCAAGTTCAAATATATATCTAAATATAAATCAAAATATAAATCTAACTTCAAGTCCTAATTAAAATCTAAATAAATATCTAAATTTAAATCTAAATCTAAATATAAATATAAACTACATCTAAACATAAAAACAAATCAGAATCTAATTCTACATCTAGATTTAAATCTAACGTCTAAGATCTAAAGTCTAAGGATCTACAGTCTAGATCTAAACATAAATCTAGATCTAAATCTAAATCTAAATTCAAATTTATATCTAGATTTAAATCTAGATCTAGATCTTAATGTAAATCTAAATCAAATTATACATCTATATCTAAATCTAGTTTTAAATTTAAATCTAAATCTAAATGAACAGAAAGATTAGTGAAAACTAAAAATAAAGTCTTGATTCAAAACTTGTCATCACTTTTTTGAAGTTGAGGTCATCACGGTTGGAAGAATATTTTCTTAAAGTTCCCAAAAAACTTATAATTAGATAATAAGAAAAAATGAAAGTCATTCTTTTATTCCTGGGAGTAAAAATTAACTTTAAACTATAAATGAACCAAAAAGTATTTTTAAGTTTAAGCCAAAAACATTATAACTAAATTACATAAAATGTATATTTGTATTACAAATTTAATTGTATGGTTTGATTAGGTTGAACAGCATTATAATTTGTTGGTTCATATGGTCGTATTAACCATGATAATGATAATACATGCTGAATTACACACACACAGAACTAAATATACGATTAAAAAAATCAATAAACCCGTTCAATTAAAAAATTATGCAATTTTACAACTTAATATTATGTTTTGCTTTTTGTAGAACATTGAACTATAAATAAGCAGAAATTCGCATTGTTCTGCTATACTTATAAAACATTTAAATACAAATAAGCAGAAATACGCATTGTTCTGCTTTAGTTATAAGACATTGAAATACAAAATAAGCAGAAATACACATTGTTTTACCTTAGTTATAAAACATTGAAATACAAATACGCAGAGATGTACATTATTCTGTTTTATTTATAAGACATTGAAATACAAATAAGCAGAAATGTGCATTTTTCTGCTCAAGTTGTAGGACATTAATACACAAAATAAGCATAAATGCGCTTTGTTTAGTTTTAGTCATAACACATTGAAATACAAATAAGCATAAATACGTATTGTTCTGCTTAGTTATAAGACATTGAAATACAAATAAGCATAAACACGCATTGTTCTGTTTTAGTCATAAGACATTAAAATACAAACAAGCACAAATACGCATTGTTCTGCTTTAGTTATAAGACATTCAAATACAAATAAGCAGAAAAACGCATTGTTCTGCTTTTGTTATAAGACATTCAAATACAAAAAGCATAAATACGCATTGTTCTGATTTAGTTTCAAGACATCAAAATACAAATAAGCATAAATAAGCATTGTTCTGCTTTAGGTATAAAACATTGAAATACAAATAAACAGAAATACGTATTGTTCTTCTTTAGTTATAAGACATTGAAATACAAATACGCAGAGATGTACATTATTCTGTTTTAGTTGTAAGACTTTGAAATACAAATAAACAGAAATACGCATTGTTCTGCTTTCGTTATAATTAATCAGGTGATATCACATGTTCTTTTTAGCGATACAAATATATACAAGACTGCGGTTATGGATAGGCACATGTATAATGATAAAATGCAAGAACTTCTTACAGATATGTCAACATATAAATTAATTCAATCAAACATGGCAAGGGAAATATAGCATACAATTGAATCACATTTGGAAAAAGAACCAAGATCTAGAAAAACAATTTAAATCGTACTTACCTCTCTTACTACAACTTTATGGCTTACCTAAAGTTCATAAAAATAATGTCCCAATGCGTCCTGTCATACCTTCAATAACTTCGGTAAACTACACGTTAGCCGCTTGGTTATCCAAATTACTAACCCCTGTATGGAACAAAAATTTGGGGTGCTATTGAAAGAAGACAACGGACTCCATTGAAAAATTAGAAATGTTGAAGTGAACAACAGTTGTATGGTTAGTTTTGATGTAGAATCTTTTTACACGAATGTGCCAATATCGGAAACTATTAGTTTACTCTCAGATAAATTAACGTCATTTAGTTCAGATTTAGAGTTATGTTCATCGGACTGTTACTTTTCATATGGTGACAGTCTTAAGGTTAAAGGTCTACCAATGGGAATTCCGATTTCACCGATTCTTGCAAGTATATTTATGGAAAACCTTGAAAGTAACTTGTTGTGTACCAATCAAAACATTAGTATTTTAAAGTGGTTGAGATATGTAGACGATGTGTTTGCCATAATCTCAGATACAGTAGACTTGAATGAACTAATCAAAAGTTTAAATGAATTTCATCCTTTCATAAAGTTTAAATATGAAACAGAAAGTAACAACACATTGCCTTTCTTAGATTGTTTAATAGTAAAAGATTTGAACAGTCAATCGTCTAGTTTCAATATTTATAGGAAATCTACAGTATAAAATAATTATATACATTTATTCTCAAGTCACAGCCAGCAGGTCAAATCAGGTACAATAGTTAACTTATTTTTAATAGCTTTTAAAATTTGTAGCGAACAATTCTTAGACGAAAAAGTTAAATTTATTCATAAATCATTCAACAAGTTAAGATACAGAACAGTTTTTATTAATATTTGTTATTTTAAAGCAAGGACAATATTTATGGAACCAACAATAACAAAGAAGTAGTTAATAAAGAAAGTATTTTAGTAATACTATATTTACATAACAACAAATTAGTGAAACATTTGACGTCGAAAATAAATGTGAATGTTGTAAGCAAGTCAAACAGTTTAACACGTTGCATGCGGAGTGGCCACCGGTGGGTCACTGATGAGACGTCTACATTTTTTAAATATTAAATAGCTTTTTAATTATTGTATTTGCGATGATCTTGGTAATAAATTTATCTTTAAAAGGTTGATATCAACGAAATATAAGGATATATAAAGGTATATAAACACTCAATAACTTTATTATTTTGTAATAATAAGAAAATAAAGATGTCCAAAAATTCAACTCCAAAAAAAGACCGACTTAGTAGATTAAAGGATTTATAATTACTACAAAATTCCGTATTTTGTATGGAGTTAGTAGATGAAATAAACCTAAATCACTAAGATAACCTTCCTCTTCATCAAATTAAGGTCGGGGTTGTAATGTCATTGCCGTTTGTCTCCGTTTATCTTTGCATTGGTTCTGTTAAAAACCAAATTTGTTTCTTGGAAAAAAGTGGACAAAAGGTACTAAAATATTTGTTTGAGCCAAGAAAAGTACAAGCTTAATCAGAATAAAAAGACTTTAAACAGTTAATATTCAGACTCGACCGGAAGAAAATTTCCGACTGGGTCTTGATGTGTTTATTATAAATATTCACGTGCTGAAGACTTAAAGGGTTGGATATGGATTTGCATGATTTAAAAAAAAGGTACGAGAGGAGGAGAAAATGGAAGATGTGACAAAACATTTCATGCCAAGGCAGTGCCATGCAAGATCAGATATTTTCTTTCTTTAGTTTGTGATTTAGGTTTAACTTTAAAAATGTTTTGAGCAACACCGATTAACAAATAGCAAAGAAATAATTTTAAACATTATACATTTTTTTTATATCAAATTTTTTTGGAACAGTATTATCTTCCGCACATAATATTACACCTCTAACTAAGAACAATACTAATGTTTTGAATAATTACGTTATTAATATTGTAGTAATAGTTATAGTATACCAATTGTTAACACTGTTTGTCATTATTATTGTTAGTGAAATAAAGTAAAAGAATAATTTTGTTTATAATTCTTACTAAAGATTGAAGAAATTCAAAACATTACAAAATTCACAGAAACAGAAGTTCTTAAAAAGAATTTACAAGTCAAATTCCAAGAATTTCTGTATTTTTGGAGCTTCAAAGAGGAGAATTCTTTACAAGAATTTCTGCAAGATTTTTTAATCATTTTAGTA
>JARUHE010329690.1:0-10971 GCA_031471125.1 Archaeomysis grebnitzkii | reverse complement strand
AACAAAAATTATATATTAGAAGAATGTTTTTTATTTTACATTTTACATATGTGTGAAAATTTTGAGGAAGATCGGTTTATAAATAAAAAAGTTCGGTTTTTTTGTAAATCGTCCCCTTAACCCTATATAGACATCTGTTTTTATGAAAACTTTCAAGAAAAAAAAATAGCATCGCAAAGGATCACATTTCTTATTAAAAAAAAGTCTTGAAATTACTTAAATGCAAAAAAATTAAAAAAAAACTCATAACCAACAAATAATTATAATTAATTGAAAATATGTTTTTTTTTCAGTTTAACAAAAGATGTATTGTTTCATTTCAAGTTTTTCAATTAAATATATTTTTAATCACATAAACCGTTTTTAAAAAAATCCCAAATGGCTGCCATTGAAAAAGTTATTAAATGTAAATTAAGTCACTTGAGTATCAATCGAATGAGATACATTCAATTGGATTCGAGGCTTGTCATTCAAAATTAAATTATTTCCTATTTCAAAAAAACTTCAAAATAATCTATTTTTTATCATTTAAAAAAAATCCTTCACAAGAGAATATTTCTTATCATTTCCAAAAATCATTCACAATAAATTGTTTTTATCATTTCCAAAAAAACATTACAACTTAATTTTGACATGCACTGTGCTGCGTTAAGATGTTTTGAACAAACTTCTTAGCACTTGAACGGTTTTTGTAACACAGGTGGTAGTAAATATGTCTAATGGTTTTAGTGGGGGACGGTGCCAATGTTAATTTGGCTTTTCTTTTCAAGTTTATGTAAAAGTTTAACTTTTAGTACCAGTGTAAATGTAACGGTCTGTAAATCAATTTTCGTCCAAGTGGCAAGCACACAAATAAAAAATAAACAGAATGGCCGCAAAAACCAAAGATGGCTGCCAACTTCTAGATTTTCCTCACAAAATTGGATTAAACACTCCATTTCACGGGATTTAAGCTGTAAATTACTGTTTTCAAGGCCAGTGAGATTGATGGAGACAATTATAAATTGATATAATTAATATATTTTGCTTAATTTGCATAAATTTAATGTTTTAAACATTTTTCCTCGCGATAAATGAAAAATTGAAATATGAAATAACTAAGGAAAATAACATGAATAAGCCTTACATTGATGTTCTAAAATACATGTTTAGCATGTCAGAAGAATAGGAGATCAATATTTGAGCTCGACGCTTGCCGATTGTTTTGCATCATTGTGCAAATAATTTAACCGTTGATCACTCTTGTTTGTACTGCTCCCGTAATTCTCGCAGGCTTGAAAGAGTTTAATTTCTTAAAAGGACTTTGTTTTGAAAATAAATTTACAAAAAGTTGCAATGAAGTGAAATGTATTTATGTGCCTAGAATAAATCAAAACAATACAATATTATAGTAATTGTAGAGTTTTTTTAAATTTAAATGACGATCACAAATTTTCAAACATGAAACGTCAATCGCCTAGCAATGTTAGAAAATGTACACACAACGTATTTTGTGCAGACGAATGTAGATCGAATCTAGTTTTAAATCTTCAGCTAAAGATCTGACGGATATGATGACTGAAAGATCAGAACACCATGAAACCAAGAAAAAAGTGAATTGGACACGTCTAAAAGAAAGAGTAAAAAAAACTTCTCGAATTTGACAAAGGAAGAAATGTATCCGAGACCAAGTTTTCATCATTTGTTCGAAAACGACTAGAAATGTCAGAAGCAATTCAAACACCAAATGAGGAAGCACATGTATAACTAATGGCAGCGTTGATTCTCCGTGAAGTTGTTTTGCATCACAACACGCATTGAGGTTTGATGGTTCATTTCCAAATGGTTGCAAAGTATCGTCTGTTCCACATCGTATGAAATATTTCTTCCGTCAACTCCTCATAGGACCCAAATCAACACCAAACTATGAGAACTCTAGGAGGATACTTTCTGTGAGTTAGTCGGCTATGCTAAATATGACTTCTCTTTCTGCGAATTTAAATTGTGAGCCGTCTATTGTAGTGTTTCTGGCCCTCAAGTATGCTAACAGCGTGTCATACAAGAAACTGGTATCTTAATATTTCAGTTTCCTTCATCACAAAAGCCTGGGTTGGAACAAGAATGTTTAGAAATCAACTCACAAAAAATAGGACCATGTAGCAGTGAACCCACCCTGCCACGCCCGTACACTGTTGTGTCATCTATGGGTCAAAATTTTGTCACCCAGCCTTTAGTGATGAATACGTAACCATGCAGGGGCTACGAGCTTCTTCGAACAGGAGAAACAGCACGAACAGGCATGGGAGGCTTCAGTTAATTAAATCCTCTATGTGGTTTTTGATACAAAAATATTCACTCCAGCGATGAGCAGCTTAATCCACACCAAATCCCTGTGTTATTACTAGACGAACCACCCTAAGACCTCGCAAAAATGTACAGTGTACTTTTCCTGACATTTTTGGAGAATAAAATTTTATGTTTTGCTAGCTGGGCCTTACACTGTGCTGGCCTTATGGAGCATCATGGGAGATCGTCTGCATGGGTCTGGGTGGCGTGCAACCCTGAAAGAACCGGGCTTTTATGAAAGCATCCAATGCAATGCGAACACCAAGTTACTCTGCTGGTTCTTGACAGCCTTCTGAGTCCAGCCAACGAAGACAGTGTATCCAATAGAATTTTGAGGATTAGGTCAAGGTAGCTTCCCAAAAAAGTCCAACTTTCAAATTATGGCTACTGATACACAAGTAAGAACATACCATATTTATGCTCAACCGCGCACATCGGAACGAAAGTTGGGACTCATGGTTACTACCCTGCAGAAGCTTGTGCCTCTGTTCTTTGCTCTACATCACCAGAATTACGCCAGGTGGATACCAATCTTTGTCTTAGACCTAGAAGGGCCACCAAATAGCATTCATGTAGAGTTTAAGAAGGGATACTGGACAATAACTCGGAAGTAATCTATCTGGTTCTGCAAAAACACCAGGAAACTGGCCGAAGTTTCTAACAAACGATGACAAAAAGAAGGAACTGTTCTCATGTTTCGGATGAAAATAATATTTAGGTGATCAAGTGCTTATGCTGGAAATGGTTCACCGATGGGTCAGTGCAACCATGAGGAAGCAGACATTCGTGTCTTAGTATATCTGCTCCACGCTCTCTAGACTTCTTCACTTGGAATGGTGTACACCTAGTGTTGAAAAAAAACTTTTTTTCCTCGGTATTTTTTTTGCAAATAAAACACGTTTTTTGTGTTTTTTTATGTTTTTTTTGAGACTTTCTATTTTTTTATTAAGGTTATGAGTTTGCATTAAAAATATAGTAATAATATAAGAATAATATAATAAAGTAAGGTTTATTTTATAGTGTTATACCAATTTAAAACTAAAATAAAGTATAAAATTAAAAAAATATTAAATAAAAAGAATTTATTACAGGTGAAGGAAATATGGTTTTGAAAGTTAGGCTCTGGTCAAAGATGACTCCAAAATTTCAGGCATGTGTAAATGGTTGAATTGATACTGCTCCTATCTTTAATGTTATTAGATTGATTTGATTGAATTATTTGCTGGTACCTATAATAATTAATGTCTTCAGTATTTGCATCGTTAATGAAAGTTAAAGTGAGTTAGTAGAAAACTATGGATTGTGTTAATGCATGCTTCTATTTCATTGTGAGTTTCTATATAAGTCGATTGATCAGGTTTAAGTTAAAGGTAAATCTGAAGTTTATCAGTACAGCTAGCTAATGTAGGTGAATATTAATCTGTTGTAGTATAGTGATGATATGTAAGCATTGAATTGTATGGGGCCTAGGCAATTTTTTTGTTGTATTCCATATTGATTGTGTTTATGACAAACCCTCTTTTGAAATATTGAATTTATGATGTAAAATGTTGATGAGTTTATTATGTTTTACTATGTTAAAGGCTGCTGAAGTAAGGCTAGAAATGGTACGCTTGTGTTGTCAATGTTATTCAGAAGATCAGATGCTATTTTTATAACGATAGTTTCACAACTAGCATAGTGTTTGTATCCATAGTTATGATTGTAATTTGCAGGTAGTTTATTGAAGTGCGAAATAATCTGTAAAATTTCAGTTTTTCCAAGGGTTTTGAAAGATATGGAAGGGTGTTTATTAGATAATTATTAGAAATCTCGATATCGTTCCAAGCAAGAAAGACAAATAAAATTATTTTTCTGAATAGTATTGCCCCAAACCTGGGAACGACAATGTGTTAGGCCATGGCCCGTTTCCACGCATTAACAGGATCAAAAAGTGCTTCTTACCTTAGGTTCAAGGGAAAACAATCATGCTGCATGTTGATGCAGGAAGTGCCGTCTCTTATGGAAAAATTCACAAGTATTATTGACAATCCATTCAAAACATTGCTGAGATTGAAAGAAGTGGAAACAAACTTAATCTGTCGGCTGTATTTGAATGAATCAAACTAGGACAATAATGTGGACTTCGTCCGAATGATGTTATTCTAAAATAAGATTAGGGACGTGGAGAAAATTCCTCTAACCAGAAATACTTTGTATCAACATCTAAAGAGAAGTTTCTTTCACGCTCCTAGAAGAAAAACGTTGTACGTACGTACGCGTACCAAGCGTACCTAACGTACCAAACGTACGTTGTAATAAAGGGTACCGTGCATTTTACTCATAAAATATGTGTTTGTTTGGTGCGTTATATCCACAAAATACGTACGTAAGTGTTTTTGTGGTTAAAACGAGCCAAATACGTGTGTATATAGTCCAACTACGTATAGTACACGTACTTTTCTTGGAGACTAAACGAGCATTTGGGAACAGCCCACATGTCTATGATGCCTGTCAATAACCCAACCAGCCATGGGTAGAACGAAAAGGAAGGCAGCTGCTTACCATTTGGACCACAGTACCCCTTGGCAAAGAAATGTCTCACCTGGATGTGAAACGCACTTGGCCAAATACTTTCTGCAGATGCAAATGCGTGAGGACAAAGCTGAAGTGCGTATGTCAATGTAGGTGTACATGCCAAAAATAGCTGGGCTGAAACAATTTTCAATACTAACACAAAAATATATACTTGGTTAATTTGTTAGCTATTTTGTTAATGCATTGTTGATGAACTATATATGCAGTATGAGAAAATGTACGCTCCAATTACTACTATTTTACTTTTATTCAATTCTTTATACATACAAACCTAGGTATAGAGATCAAAATCAAAAGTTATTAAGGACAATGTGAAAAAGTAAAATTGGTAGCTCTCTTGGATGCTGGCAACCGTTTCGAATTGAAAATATGTTCCAATTGTGTTTGTTTTTTAAATGTTATTCAATTCCTCACACATGCAATCATAGGCATTATATGTTCAATAGTACGCGAGTTATAAGGCATAATGCAGACAAACTTGAAATTGGCAGCCAACTTGGGTTTTGGCGGCCATTTTGAATTGAATATATGCTCCTATCATTTGTATTTCATTTTTATTAACTCCTCACACATGGTGTGGAGGAAAAATCTAATTATAAACTCAGTAGTACAAAAACTATGACGCGCAATGCAAAACATGAAATTAGCAGTTATCTTGGTTTTGGCTCCCATTTTGAATGTTTTATCGAACATGCTTGCCACTTGGATCAAAATTGTTCTACAGATCCTAACCTTCAATTTGGTACCAAAAACTAAACTTTTACATGAACTTGAAATGATTGGGTCCATCGGACCGTCACTATTTATTTCATGTTATAAAACACCAATGATACAAATCAAATTAGTTTATGTTTTAAATAAATTTAAACAGGAAAATATTTGTCTATATAAATGTATTAAAACATAAAATAACTTGGCTTATAACAATGATGTTACATAAAATGGAATAAGCCGTTAGTCTTATGTATCACCAGTGTTAAAAGAAGCATTCAAAGAGTTTATAATATAATTCATCTCTCTTTGGAGCCTTACCTAATTTATTGTTATGCCAATCTGCTAGAAGATAAACATACTATCCATGGAATGATCTGATGATATTGCTATTTAACAGTCCATTACGTGCTAACCTTTTTCATCCCGATGTTCCCCAAATGGAACATATAATTTGTTAATTTTTAATGATAATTTATAGATGAAAAGGGAGATATATTTTTATTGGCATGTATTAATCAAGTCTGTTTTTTATTTCGGATTAAATCCTAACATTGCAGCATCATTATAAATTTAATGCAGTATAAATTAGCATTAGAAAATAACAAATTATATGTTCCATTTGTGGAACATTGCGATGAAAAAGGTTAAGATAAAATTTGAAATATTGTGTTTCATGTCTAAAAAAATTGAAATATTGAAATATATGTTCAACATTTAAACATATTAGCATATTTATGTGAATATATAAGATATTGAAATATTTAGATATATTGAACCATTTTTAATTAAGCAGAGAAAATTAGTTATAATTTAGCTTAAAGATAAATATAAAAAATCAACCTATGTCTGAGATGTTAAGAGTTTAATCTACAAGCTACATGACTTTGTAAGCTTTTCAATAATACAATTGATTGATAAACAAATAACTATTTTAGCAACCTTATATTAATGATACAGTAGAACTCCTGTGTTATGAAATAATTGCTGCTTCATAATTCATAGAAACTTTGTATCTCAGATCTCAGGAAGACATAACACCTGGACAGTTTTATATGACTTGAACCGTATAAAATGAGTGTCATTTATGGATAACCATAACATTTTGTATATTTTCATATAACAATTTAATTTATTCATATAACATTCACATAGTACTTAATGAGAATAATAATTGTATGCATAAAATAAATGTTGATTACAAAAAAATTGGTAAAAACATTCTTGTCTAAAAACAAAAGTTGATTAGGCTCATGTAAATATTTGTTCGTGTAAAAATGTATTTTATGATCGTATAAGGCCATAAACAATCTCTCGGGCTATCACTCGCTTATTAAATAAATTTATCATAGATAACAAACTCTCCCGTTGAAATTACAATGCTACTCAATAACATATTTCTGTCCAAATTATACAATAAGCTTTTTCAAACTTAATGTATGTATCCTATGTTTCTCCCTGGAACCATATTCATATATAAATCCACTCTGTTTAAATATAACTTTTATTGGTTATTTTCATATCTTCTAAAGATTCAATAATTAACTAAAATTCTAGCTATATACATAAATTGTCAGTTTTGTAAAAATAAATGGTTATAGAATGAAGAAAAAATATAATACTTAATATGGTAAAATATAATAAATCAATTTATTAAGAAATAGTGATACAATCAAGTTTCTACAAATATATGTATTGAAAAATATATTCATTTTTATTTAAATTGTAAAGTTTCGAGAAAACTAAAACCAATTTTTTTCAAAATTTAATTTAATTCCTTTTGCAAAATATGAATTAATGTAACTGTTGTTTTATTGCTGAATTTTTGCTGTTAATTGTTATTAACTCTTGAAATTATATAAACAATTCCAAGATTTTAACTCTGAATTCACAGAATTAAATAACTATTTCAGGGAAATAAAATTGTAATGTCTCCATTAGGAGTTATTGTAATCGTTTAACGTTATAATTTCCAAAGAATTGAACGAATGGAAATTTATATTTATTCTTAATTGCATTTAATAACAAACAAAGAACTATTTTTTTATTGTTTCATTTTTGTTTGTTTTTTATTCTCAAACCCAGTCGGAAATTAACATCGTATCAACTGTAAAACGAGATACTTTGTAGTCGATTTAAGCATTTTGAATACCTTGTGAGTACCAGATTGTAAAAACTTACGACACTAAATTTATCTACCTGTTTAAGTATTTTTTGCTACTTAACTCGATTCAAAAGTATGCCAATAAACCGAAACACCGATCAAAAACTACTCTGTTTTTTTTAGTGTCAAGTTTTTACAGATAACGGTATCAAAAAATATCATGACAAACTCAGATGTTAATCGAACGATTTTTCGAGATCAAAAACTACTCTAAAAATCTTATTTTTAAGGTGGAGATAAAAAAACAGCACTAATACAACACTAAATGGCTAAATAATATCAAAACAGGTGGAAAACTCGACGATAATTTCTAACTGGGAAAGTAATCGTTTTCTTGAACTATATTGCCTATAGGGATATATATATTATAATACATTTTGAAATAACTTTAATGTACAGAAAATAAAACATTCCGAATTATAAGTTTATAAATCCAAATAAAATGAGAATATGTGATGATAAAATGATTCAAATGATTTTATCCTTACAGTGAAATGGAACAAAGAAATATATGAACAGTTAATGTCTGTTCAATCGAATTAAATATAAAGTTGATCAGTTTGATGTATTCATTGTTCTTCATATATGATATTTTCATTTTACATTGTAATTAGATCTGACTGAACATTATTATATTTTATATACTTAAAAATGTAATTGTTTTTCTTTTTTTCAAATAAAAAATGTTACAAAAATGGTTTCAATAAAACAGAAAAAATGTATGAAAAATCAAAAATGAAACATGATGTTTGAGATTAACTCACATGATCCAATTCGTCATCAGTGGACCTAACATTTAGAATTGAATAATCTTTGACTTAATGTTTTGGTCATTTAATGTTCTGTTTCTTTTTGTTTTATGTATATGTTTTTTTTAAAAGAATAATCTATTTTTTACTGACAATTCTATATTTTATTTAAATGTTTCATGGGTTTGTATATTTAACACGTAACGAACTGTTTATGTCTGTGATAGTCAAAATTAACATCATCAACTTGACTAACAAAGGCTTAAAAATGGTTAGTCAATTTTATGAAGTCAGTTTTGACTAACATAGGCATACACAGTTAGACATTCACTTACACAAGGACAGCCACGCACATACAAGAACACACAATAATGATACTTCATTTGGATCGACAACAGCACAAGTGAGGCAACCCACATTCATATAGCATAGAGATTACCTCACTTGTGGTATTATCGATCTATTTGATACTGTCAAAACGGTTCTTAACAACATTCCCAGTCGGAAATTATTGTTGAATTTTCCACCTGTTTTGTTTAGTGTTGTATTACTGCTCTTTTTGATTTCCAGCTTAAAGATAAAAACTTTTAGAGTAGTTGTTGATCTCAAAATAACGGTCAATTAACTTCTGAATTTTTCATGATATATTTTTGATACCGTTATCTGTCAAAACTTGACGCTAAAATAAACAGAGTAGTTTTTGATCGATGTTTCTGTTTATTAGCATACTATTGAATCGAATTAAGTACCAACAAATAATTAAACAACTAGATTAATTTAGTGTCGTCAATTTTTCCAATTCTGGACATTTATATCTTAAAAGGTACTTAAATGGTACTCAGTAGGTATTCAAAATCCTTAAATGGACTTTGCCTCGACACTAAAGTAACTCGTTTTACAGTTGATACGACGATAATTTCCGACTGGGTTATTTTATTACGATTAAGATTTGTTCCTTTTACTTGTTCCCTTTATCTCATTTATTTTCACTTATTTATTTATCTGTTTAGTTATTTATATTTATTGATTGACGTATTTTTTAAGGCCAAAACCAAGGAGGACAAACCAATGGACAAATACCAAGCTAGTCAATAAGCAGGACCAACTGGTAGACAGTGTGGGAGTTACACCCACTAAAAAACTCCTTAGCTCTCGAACAGACAGAAGTGTCACTCTGGAAGAGCCAAAGACTATGCACCCAAAGATGGGCTCAAAGCATAACAAATGCTGCTAGGAAATGACTAGAAATTACCTTACAATTAAGTTTTAAATTAAGTTAAAATCAAGATGAAGCAAGAATGATCATTAGCAGGAGCACGAACCGCTACATCTATACTAAAATCAGCCTGCCCACTTGACCAGAATAATAGTTAAAATATCAATATTATTAAAAGAAACAATTGTTTTTTTTATTTTTTAACAAAAATAAAAAAAATTTTCTTTAAAATATTAATGTTATTAAAACAAAAATATTCACTTTGTTAGACAATCTTTCACTTGTCAGCAATATTATTGTGAAGGTGCAGAAAAATCGTAAACAAAATTATGAATTTAATATTTTTGTAACTTCAGAAGAAATGTGAACAAAAATATAGCCTGTATGTAAAGGAAACGAAGAAAATTACGCACGTTGCTATTCACCCAATGCGTTTGAGGGTTCAGACAAATCGTGAATAAAGCTATGTATATAAGGAAAAAGAAGGAGATGACACACGTTACTATTCACCCAATGCATCCAAACTCTCCTCAAAGATTTACAGGTTCAGAGAAATCGTGGACAAAATTGAATATTTAATATTTTGTAAGTTTAGAAAAACGTGAACAAAATTATAGTCTATATGCAAGGCAAAGGAAGAAAATGACGCACGTTGCTATTCATCCAATGCGTCAAAATCTCCTTCAAATATTTGTAGGTTCAGAAAAATCGTGCACGAAAAAATGATAACATATGTACGGCAAAGGAAGGAGATAACGCACGTTCTATTCGCCCAATGCATCACAATCTCCTTCAAGTATTTGTAGGTTCACAAAAATTGTGAACAAAAAAAAATATATGTAAGGCAAAGGAAAGAGATGACGCACGTAACTATTCACCCAATGTGCCAAAAATCCCCCTCAAACATTTACAGGCTTAGAAAAATCGCGAACAAAATAACACCCAGCTGCATTGTGCAAGAATACATAAATTGACTGCAGTCTTAAAATGTTCCCAGTCAGAACAATGAGTTGCTTCATTAGGAAGAGCATTCCACAATTTACAAAAAATAAATAAAACAAAACATCTAGCATACTGATATGTTTTGTAATTTTTAGAAGAAAAAGCATAATCATTTAAAGGTAAAGCATACCTAGTTGACCTAGCATGAGTATATGGAGTAGGCAGTTGAGGGTGCAGTGGGTGGTCCACCTTATTGATTATTTTGTACAGAAGTGATAAGCATGCAA
>JARUHE010329689.1:0-19186 GCA_031471125.1 Archaeomysis grebnitzkii | reverse complement strand
AAAATAAAAATGTTTACAAATTTTAAATTTAAAAAAATAAAAATGTTTACAAATTTTAAATTTAAAAAAATAAAAATGTTTACAAATTTTAAATTTAAAAAAATAAAAATATTTACAAATTTTAAATTTAAAAAAATAAAAATGTTTACAAATTTTAAATTTAAAAAAAATAAAAATGTTTACAAATTTTAAATTTAAAAAAAAATGTTTGTTCCAAAACGTTTACTTTTAATAGTTTACTACTTTTTTAAATATGTTTCTTGTATGTTTATTTTATTTTTTTTAAATATGTAATTATTGTTTATTCTTTGTGTTTAATTGTTTATAATAATTTATAATTTATAATTTATAATTATATAATTGTTTATAATAAGTACGGTTTCTGTAGTGGTTCTATACTATATCATATAGCAAAAAAACATTAAAAAAAATGGAAATATTTTTATTTTGAAAAGAACTATTTTTTGGCCACGAATTAATTAGGCTACTTGAACCAACCTTCAATAATACATTGAAGCTTTCGAATAATTGTTTGTTTTACTTTCAAACTCACTTTGAAATTTACAAACTTTAATTTCTTTTTAAATTATTATTAACTTAATAACACAGTTGTATTAAAGATAAAAATATTAAAAGATAAAAAAAGATAAAAAGATAAAACGATAAAGATAAAAATATAAAAATACAAAATATATGCAGTTGTATTAAAGATAAAAAGATAAAAATACAAAATATCTGCAGTTGTATTACAGATAAAAAGATAAAAATATAAAAATATAAAGATAAAAAGAAGATAAAAAGATAAAAAGATAAAACGATAAAGATAAAAAGAGAAAAAGACAAAAAGATAAAAATATAAAAAGATAAAAAGATAAAACGATAAAGATAAAAATGTAAAATACAAAATATATGCAGTTGTATTAAAGATAAAAAGATAAAAAGAAAAAATACAAAATATCTGCAGTTGCATTACAGATAAAAAGATAAAAATATAAAGATATAAAAAAAGATAAAAATATAAAAACATAAAAAGACAAAGATAAAAAAGATGAAAACACAAAATATCTGCAGTTGTATTAAAGATAAAAAGATAAAAAGATAAAAATACAAAATACCCACAGTTGTATTAAAGATAAAAAGATAAAAACACAAAATATCTGCAGTTGTATTAAAGATAAAAAGATAAAAAGATAAAAAGATGAAAATATAAAAAGATAAAAAAAAGAAGATAAAAATACAAAATATCTACAGTTGTATTAAAGATAAAAAGATAAAAATACAAAATATCCGCAGTTGTATTAAAGATAAAAAGATAAAAAGATAAAAAGATAAAAAAAAGATAAAACGATAGAGATAAAAATATAAAAATACAAAATATATGCAGTTGTATTAAAGATAAAAATATAAAAAGATAAAAATATAAAAATATAAAAAGATAAAGATAAAAAAGATGAAAATACAAAATATCTGCAATTGTATTAAAGATAAAAAGATAAAAATACAAAAAATCTGCAGTTGTATTAAAGATAAAAAGATAAAAAGATGAAAATACAAAATATCTGCAGTTGTATTAAAGATAAAAAGATAAAAAAAATAAAAAATACAAAATATCTGCAGTTTTTTACAGATAAAAAGATAAAAATATAAAATATTAAGATAAAAAAAATATAAAAAAGATAAAAAGATAAAACGATAAAGATAAAAATATAAAAACACAAAATATATGCAGTTTTTGTGAAGATAAAAAGATAAAAATACAAAATATCTGCAGTTGTATTAAAGATAAAAAGATAAAAATATAAAAAAAGATGAAAATATAAAAAGATAAAAATATAAAAATATAAAAATACAAAAAGATAAAAAGATAAAAATACAAAATATCTACAATTGTATTAAAGATAAAAAGATAAAAATACAAAATATCTACAGTTGTATTAAAGATAAAAAGATAAAAATATAAAAAGATAAAGATAAAAAGATAAAAATACAAAATATCTGCAGTTGTTTACAGATAAAAAGATAAAAATATAAAATATTAAGATAGGCATTTGTTAAGTTTCACCTCTTGTTTTGGATTTGAAAAAATGGCAACTAAAAATGACCCCACACAATTTGGTTTTCATTTGAATTATGCATTTTTGGCTTAAAAATGAACATTATAAGACCCTCACCTAACCTAACCTAACCTGACTTTGCTCCTCAAATGGCTTTTATTCGGCCAAAAATTCCTTTTTTTGGTAAAAATTTACATTAAATACCCTACATATCTTACCTTTTTCGCTAAATGTTGCCAAAATCCAAAACAAGAGGTGAAATTACCTTTATCTCTTCCTATTTTTTGAAGATTTTCTTATGCAGTTCTTTCATTTATAATAAAGTACTTCTTCTTTTACCTACAACTTTCTGTTCCTCATTGCTAAGGTCTTTTATATTAAAATAGATTAAAGCTTATGTATGTTTTCTATGCTATGGACGATAATTGCCAATCAAAATATAGGAAGAAAATTGATGAAACCAATTTCTTTTTACCAACAGCCACTCAAATAATTTCCTTAGTTTCTAAATTTTAGTAATTATTTAAAAAATTAAGTAATTAGAATTATTTCTATCTTTCATTATAAAATATTCACTCTCTCGATATTGAATTTGTTTGCAGGCAAAGAGACTTTTTCTCTCCTGTATTACGAGTTCGATGCAGCCACGAAGGAGCCTCCTTTCTGGGACTCTGAGAGCTACAAGCTGATCGACAGGATTGCAGCGGACGAGGGTCGCTTCACCAACTCGAATGAGGTGATCATCAACCAAGAGGTGCGGTCCATCCCGGTGAAGAAGAAGGGTGTCTATTTCGCCTTCAGGGATCAGGGTGCTTGCATCTCACTGCTTGCCATAAAAGTGAGTTGTCCTGGTTTTTCTTGGAGCTGTGAATTGTTATCATTACTTTTGTTATTATTATTTTTGTTGCTATAAAGTTTGGGCCCAACATGTCAACCAGAGGCTACTCAACAACATCAGTTTCTAATGTTCATTTTGTTGGAGAACTTAGGTATTAACATTATTCATAATATAAGGTTCAAAAACATCATTAAATATAAATGTATTTTTTTCCATGAACATTTTCTCATATTTTAAACATAGCATTCATTTGAAAATTGTTCACATGACCAACTGAACTAACCATTTCAAACTCTTCTCAGGTTTATTACATCACTTGTCCAGAAATAACACAGTCATTTGCCCACTTCCCCACAACTCCCACTGGCACAGAGGTTACTAGCATTGAACAGGCAACAGGCAAGTGTGTGGCTCATGCCCGCGAAGAAAGTTCACCCACTTTCCTGTGCACTGGGGATGGCCAATGGTCGCTCATTAGCGGAGGCTGCCATTGTTCGCCAGGGTATCAGGCAAATACGTCCAAACAGACCTGCGATGGTAAGCACCAGAATTAATCTCATTTATTTTTGGTAACAGTTGTTTTTTCGATGTAATATACATCTCATTTTTTCAGTGTTTAATATTTGCAATAAACACTATTGGTCATTTTTAGGCTGTGACAAAACAACCTCTATAACTTACTATACTTGGTAGAATTAGGAAATTTTTTTTAATTTTTTTTCTTAAATCTTGGTTAACCATACAGTTAGGAAAAAAATTTATTTACAGATATTTTTATTTAACAGGATATATAATTCTCAACAATAATGTCCAGAATATTGTTTGATATATATATATAGTAATTTTGTTGTATTCATAACTTTTACTCGGTCACAGCCTTATTAATTCGTTTAAGAATTTCCTTGTACTTGTTAATTAACAAAATTTATTTTATATTGAACACACATCAGTGGTCCCAAGTTAAAAATATTAAAATTCTTAAAATTCCCAGTATGTCCTCCTGGCAAGTTCAAGTCAATCCTTGGTGACAGTGACTGCAGGGAGTGTCCTGCACACAGCAAGGCACCTCATGCTGGGGCCTCGGAATGTCGTTGCGACACCGGGTACTACAGAGCAGACAAAGATCCAAAGGGGATGCCCTGCACACGTAAGTTCACATCAATTATGTTTTTAAAGTAACTATCAAAATATGTTTATTTACAACATATTTTTTCATTATTTATATAATAAATAAAATAATATAATATACAATAAAAATGTCATTATTTAAAAAATTCAAATCTAACCAAAGTACATTTACAGGTCCTCCAAGTAAACCTCAGAACTTAACAGTTGACATCATCAATCATTCAACGGTCGTTTTGAAATGGCAACCGTCTGTGAAGAGGGGTGGCCGCCGGGATACCATGTACCGAGTGACCTGCGATGCCTGTGGACCGCATGTCACGTTCAAACCAGCCAGGGTGTCTGAGGAAGCATACAACACCACCCAGGTCACCATCAGTGGCTTGAACCCGAGCACCACTTACAGGTTTCAAGTTTTTGCGGAGAATGGAGTGTCGTACCAAGCTCGAGATCCTCAGTATGGAGATTTAACCGTGACCATAAAAGATGATGGTTCGTTGCTTCGAGTTGTTGGTTTATTTTAAATAAGTTTCAAACAGGGAAGATGTTGAATGAAAAAATCAATTATTATGAAAGAAATGTCATTCATTTAAAATCTGTTTTAATTTGTTGTTTGCATTGTCTTAGCTTTTTTATGTTGATGAACTGAGCATATTTAATGGTATCATGAAGAATAAAATTCATATTTAGTTAGAATATTGATTTTAAACATTATTTCATCAAATTAACTGTTTCCTTTAATTTCAGGTGATGGTTTCAAGTTACCTATTGGCACAAAACCCCATGGTGGTAAGAAAGTTTTTTTCAGTTCTTCTTATAATTCTAAAGTTATGTAATATCACATTTCAGTAATTTATGTTGGTTTCAATAAAGAAATAAGATTCAGTTCCTATTTTTAATGTTCTCCCATTATTCCAGTTCCAACAATGGTCAGAAATATACAAATTACGAGTGTGAAAAGTTCCGAGATTTCCTTGAAGTGGGACCCACCCAGCAATTCTTTCAGCGAAATTCTTACCTATGAGGTTGGTTGGTTATGGTTGTAACTTTTTCAAATTTTATTTTTTCCGTTTTTTATAAATATTTTCTTTACCAAATATTCCTGGTTGAAGCTTAACTTTCAAGCACTCAAATACGCTAACTAATTATTCTTTTTTCCATCACAGGTGAAATATTATCCTAAAGGGATGGAGAACAATTCTTCGAGTCTGTTACGAGAAAAGGAAGAAGCTATCGTGAGATCTCTGAAACCTTTGACTGAATACGGGTTTGAAGTGCGAGCGGAAACTGCCCTCGGTTGGGGTCCATATTCATACCCCATTTACAAAGAGACCGGAAGATCCATCAAAAAACGTAATTTCATTCTTTTTTCCTCAAACATAGATTGTAACTTCTTCTTTTCCCATCTTTTTGTACAACGAAATATTACATTCTTGATGCCAGTCAGTTTGACTTGGATGAACGTTGTCATCACATTGTGCTTTGTGAAACCAGCTGTCAGCGCTTCATTCTATTTATTTAAAGCCAAGTAACAAAAGTTGTATGTACTTGTAGCTGTTCTACATAAAATCTAATGGGTTGTTAAACTAGATGGAAAAATACACTTTATGTTGAGAGTACTATATCTTATTCTTTACTCTAAAGGAGATATTTTATAGTATTTTATACATAAAATGAGGCGTGGAAGTATGTAATTTTTAAGTGTTTTTGTTCAGTCAATTTGTTATGATAAGTACTTGAGAATAATGTAACTTTGAAATTAACTTTTGCAGCTTTTGTAGGCGATGACGACAACACTCAAGTCCGAATAATAATTGGAGCCACGGTCGGAACGTTCATTTTCATTGCTGTGATCGTGATCATGGTTCTGCTGTTCATCCGAAGGTGCGATAATAACGGGTCTGTTGATAATTTGGGGTTGCACGCTGTTCTTCTTTATTTATCTCTTCTTCTCATGAGTATACTTTGAATTATATTACTTAAAGAAAATTCTGTTTTCTGAATATTAAATATTATTACTAACATTAATTTTAGCACTACTTTTAACTTTATTTTTAAGGAACTTTTTGGTATTTAACTGCTTTGATCTAGTTGTTTTACTGCAGTTAAATTTAGTGTGGTGAAACTATCCACAACTAATTGCCTATTCTTCTGATTTTTAAATCCTTCATATCTCCAATGAAATCAGTCAACACTGTAGTAATACGTTCACTTATACAGCGCCTAAACAATAATTCTTGAACATGAATTATCGTGAACACTAAAATACATTAAAGTCAAATTTTTCTATTTTATCAATATGCATTACAGAAAAAATAAGAATTCTTTCATTTTAGTTTCATAAATAAATTTTTTCTCAATGAAAAATAACCTAATTATTCAATTAATTCTTATTGATATCGGAAATATGATTATTAAAATTTACCAGACTTTTTTTATTTAAAAAACTATGCGTGTTTTTTTAATTATTTCCGAAAACCTATTAAGCACTACATTTTATTGCAATTCCTTGTGAACCTCATTTATATTACATTGAATCAGAAATTAATTCAAATTTTTGCTGTTCATTTTCAAGTATTTAAATGGAATGAAATCTTGATTGGGCGTTTTTATTTTGACTTGATCGTAATTTTAACCATAGTGATTTGTTACTAACAAACTTTTGGATGTCTTCCTAATTTTGGTGGTGGCCATTTATGAAACTAAACTTGATTCTCTCCCTCTTTCCAGCAGAGGAACCGACGAGTGCAACAAGAAACAAATTTCTGACTGTGACACGCTGGAATATCGGAACGGTGAAGGTATGTCGTGTGATTTTTCAAGTTTTTTGTCACATTCATTATAATCTAAAAGTTGCAAAGATTTAATTACATTTTTGAAAGTATTTCGAAATAAAAAAGTTGATTTTAATCGAACAAAATTAAATTGAAAAGCTTTTCAACGTTTGTTATTCATGTCGAGTCATTTATTAGTTTCTTAACAAGTTTTTCATGTTTTTATTCACACAGTTTTTGCACCATATACTGATGTATCTAACAAACACAAAACTTTCACATGGTTAAATGTAATACATTAAGTTATTTTATTATTTTTAGATGTACAAATTTCATATGACATTTATTTCGGTATTTCTTTTTGTTAGTTGTATGTCTCGCTTTTGTTGCAATTTATTAAATTATCAAAATTTTATTCAAATGTGTTACACTTGAGTGACATCTTTCTTGAATGTCATGTTCCAAATTTGACAATGTTCAATTATAAGTTCAACGTATTTATTTAAACCTTTATGAAGAGTCCATATCAAAGGGTTTTTGTGGGGTAGTATGGTTTTTTGGTACAAGTTGGATTTGTATGTTTACTTGGAGTCATAGTTTGCTAAATAGTTTTAAAGTTCGCCATTAAATTCTTAGAAGTTGAAAAGGTAAAACATGTTAAACAATTGTTATTACACAGCAGTAATTTTGTCTACCAAGAAGTGCTTAACTGAATGAAATAGATTAGATGTTTTTATCAAATTATTTCCGCTTCGCTTCTCAACTTTTCCCATGTTTTACACTTTGGATGAGGTCACAGAGGGGTTTTAAAGTAAGGTTTGGTAGTCTGAGAAAATTTTAATTATGAAAAACAATTTTGCTAGATCTTTCACACTTTTATTCACAAATTAATATAATGCAATACATGCTGGTGTCAATTTTTGTGCTTTTGTTTGTTAATGTCTTAAAGAATTCATATTAATTTACTTTGTTAAATGGTGTAAATATTAGTCTTAGTGAATTATATGCACCTGAGTTTTAATGCTTAGCTTTTTATTTTTGTCCCATCTCTTATTATTGTTGAAAAATCGACAATATATTGTAAGTATATATGATCTAAGATTTATTTTTTCAATATATTTCTGTTCAAGTTCAACTACGTACAATGAACTATTTAAAGTTCAATAAATAAATTCTTAATTACAAAGTTAAAAAGGTATTTAGTATTTACCAAAGCCACGAAGTTATTTTAGATTTCTTCAGTGTTTTTTACATCGACAGTGTTTTGTCAATTTATTCAAATTGGCTGGTTTTCATCATTTAATAATTAACCTTAAAAATAACATTATGTTCACTAGCGTTGAGAATTATATGCAAGTAACTGCTGTCTTTGAGCTTACCAGTCCCCTCTTCTAGAGTTAAATTTATAAATTAAATGTAAAGTCCTCATCATTAGACGAGAGGGTAGTGCAGGATACAGTAGCTTGTATTATGGCAATTCTTTTAAAGGATTTGCCTCATTGCCTAAACTTGAAGAATAATAAATTATGCATTCTGAAATGTATTTTTGGAAGTGATTCTGTAACATAAACCATTGCATGCGGTTGAGCCGTCTATAGTTCAACGGTCTATTATAATCAAAGGGTTTTAGAAACATATACGAGATCCAAATTTTCATAATTTATAGATCTGGTTTTCATGTAGCCAACGTTATTCTACTTCATATAATTTTATTTCTTTCATTAATTTTTTTTAACGTTTTTCAAGCATCGAATAACTTATAATTTTACACTGAATTAGTCTTACTTTCTTGCCATAACATGGTAAACTGTTTCACTACAATGTTTTTAAATAAAACCTTCAAAATTTCTACTACCCAACGAAAAATAAGTTTGTTAGTGGATGATTATCCTCATTTGGCACATCTGTCTGCCGAATCAGATCACCAAGAAACTTTTTTTGAAAAGATTTTCCAAACAATTTCATATTTATGCTTCAATTTTAAACTCGTTGGCCAATGTAATGGATGAAATGGCAAAGAACCACGAATTTTTAGGCGACAACATTGTATTAGATTGCATAAATTTGACAAGTTCACACCCATATATTGTACAATGCAAACACGCCCCATAAAAGTAAAATTTTATGTTATTTGTCACATGTGGTCGTCTATGAGCATAACCATGTATAGAATAGATTTCTTATTGGTGTTTTCATTCAACCAGAATTTGAAAATTTACAAATGGATTGGTTTCTTAAAAGTTCTTCCTTAATAAACTGTAGCGGAAAAACATTTTTGTTAACAACCAATCCTACTAGAACTTTGTTTTTTTTTTCAAAATAAAACGTTTAAATGATATTTTTATTTGCGTTTTATGATTATTTTAAATGAAGGAGATGGATCAAATTTACATATTTCATTACTGTTCAAACCAAACATGTTTTTTGAATACATATTAGTTTATTAAGTGTAATAAGTGTAGCATTTGCTTCACAACTTGAACAGCAAACATAGCCGAACAACTTCTGTACAAATCATCTGAATGGATTAGAAATTAGAGAACATACCTAAAGCATGTGATTGTAGTAAAGCTTTAACCCATAATAGTATTCTTATCATTTTATGCAGTGTGCCAAAATAAAGTATTTAAATATTCAATCATACCATAGAAACAATTATTTATAATTTACATGTTTTGGCATTCTGTTGATTTTTCCAAATTGTTGAAAAAAGTTTTCCTTATTGAAACTCACCCAAATCTTGTCCCTCTATTACAGTGCACGGTGTATTGGAAAATCCACCCATAGTTCAAACCCATACTGCCGGAAGTAGTAAGTATTGTGGTGCCCTGTAGTACTGTTCATTATTTTTTGTTGATTACAAATATTCATAACACACAGATGTTTTTTCATGTCATAGGAGCTTAATCAAATTTTTCTTTTTCGTAAAGTATCTTCACGATGAACCTTTCCTTTTAGATTATAATAAATCCTTATAACTAATAGAATGACATCTTTTGAAAAGTTATCTTGTACCATGTCCCATGTGAGTGCGGCAATTTGATTTCCCAAATGACACTGTTGCAGTGACAACGCCACTGTTTACGCAAGTCGGACATCACCGCACCTACATTGATCCACACACGTATGAGGATCCCAACCAGGCCATCAGGGAGTTTGCGAGAGAAATTGACGCTTCATACATCACTATAGAGGCCATCATTGGGGGCGGAGAGTTTGGTGACGTTTGTAAAGGGAAGTTGCAGTTGCCAGGAAGACCAGAAATGACAGTTGCCATCAAAACGTTAAAGGTAAATTTTAAACTCGCCTTTTATGTAGCCAATCATCTAAATAATTACATTCAATTCATTGTAATTATTGTAATTTTTAATCAACTGTTATCGTTTTTTCAGTCTGGATCATCGGACAAAGCCAGAGTTGATTTCCTAACCGAAGCGTCAATAATGGGTCAGTTTGAGCATCCAAACGTGATCTTCTTGCAGGGCGTCGTGACAAAGAGCAATCCAGTGATGATCATCACCGAGTACATGGAAAATGGATCGCTCGATCATTTCCTCAGGGTGAGACGATGCTTCTGTGTTTGGTTGGAATCTTTTTTCTTCTTAATTATGGAACAAAGTTTAATTTGACATTTTCTTGCAGGTGAATGACGGAAAATTTCAAATATTACAATTAGTCGGTATGCTTCGCTGTATAGGATCGGGAATGCAATATCTAAGCGAGATGAATTACGTGCACAGGGATCTTGCTGCTCGTAATGTGTTAGTGAATGCTCAACTCGTATGCAAGATTGCCGACTTTGGGTTGTCTCGTGAAATAGAAAGCCATACAGAAGGAGCTTATACTACCAGAGTAAGTCCAGTTTTATTTGATCACTAATTCAGGTATCATTGTCAGATAATAATGATAGTATTTATAAAAAGTGAATCTTAGTAGATTATAATTGGAAAGTTAAGTTGTGTAAAACGATCAATATTGAAATAATTACACGAGCTTATTTACAACATGAACATATAAGTTTTCATGGTTATCAAGATTGGTATAACAACTTTCCCAAACTTTTGTTTACTTTAAAAATTATATTGTTATGCTCCAAAAATAAAAAATAAATCCCTTATTTCAGGGTGGTAAAATTCCGGTCCGGTGGACTGCCCCCGAGGCGATCGCCTTTCGCAAGTTCACTTCGGCGTCGGACGTGTGGAGTTTGGGCATTGTGATGTGGGAGGTGATGAGCTACGGCGAACGCCCCTACTGGCACTGGAACAACCAGGATGTCATCAAAAGCATTGAAAAGGTTGGTACATATTTGTTTATTTTGCTTAACCTTTTAATGTCCATTGAGACGAATTAGTCACGTTTAAGAAGGCTTATTTTCAATGCAAACTCTGTCCTGTTAAAGGGTTAAGTAAAGGTAAAGTGGTATTTGCATTCTTTTTAATATGTTGATTAATGTTTTTATATATTTGTATTTTGTTTCCTTACTTTTTATGAACATTTAAAAACTTGATTTTTTAAGAATTTTGATTTGATTTCACAAATCAAGTGTATAGAAGTATTATCTAAAATGAATTAGTCATAATATGGTATACATATTTTTAATTTTCTTTTTGTTTGAGTTTTTATATAAATTTAATGGTTGATCATGAGACGTTTGAACAATTTGTTTTCCAGATTACTAATAACATACAGTTTGATTAAACTTCGAATTGATTAATATGACCTTATAGTTACTAAGAGTATTTTTTTCTGAAAACTGTATATATATTGAGATCTTAGCTAATAATTATTGTTTACTTGAAGCCATCTATAGCTAGTTAATTGTAATATTTAATTCTTGCAATTTTCTTTAAAAATATGAATAAATCATTACTGAGTTGTGAATGATCCACTCGTGGCAAGTTCTCTCAGAATATTATTATTTTTTATTTATTAAACAATTTCGGTTTTCATTTAGGATAAATTGCGTAAAAGTTATCCATTCATCCAAAGATAAAAGTTATGGATAGTGAATTTATGCTTCTATGAAATAACTAATGTGTCTTTTTAGGGTTATCGATTGCCAGCACCAATGGAATGTCCTGAAGCTATGTACCAATTAATGCTGGACTGTTGGCAAAAAGAACGAAATCATCGACCAAATTTTGCATCCATTGTCCGTACTTTAGATAGATTAATTCGAACTCCCGAAGCATTAACCAAAGTTGCCCAAAACAGGTAATGAAATTAATTTGTTATCTTTTGCACTTTTACAAATGAATGTAATCGAAACTATTCCTAATACTCTTGAAACAGATTCAATATTTGAAGGTTTTAGTTCTTGTTTGAAAATGTAAATAAATATTTTGTATGATGTGTGTTCTTATTTGAAGCTTTTTATGTTGATACCCATTTAATCAAGTTCGAAAGTCTTTGTTGAGATGTTGGTAAGTCTTTGTTTAGTTCTTCGTTGTGTTCTGTGATTGACATTAGATTGGGTTTGCGGTCGCAAATGTATGTGGTTTGCTTGAAAAGAGTTTCTTGAGCATTGGAGTGAAGATATTATTATTCTTTTTTTTATAACTGCAATAATTTTCTTCAAGTACAATTGATCAATATGTTTTCATTTTGCTACACTTGAGCATTCCTTAGATCACTAATTTGATTGATAATTCACGACTTTGCTGATTAGATATTCTATTGCTGGCCTACTTATTGCAAAATAAGTGATTTTTATAATTAAAGATTAATTGAACAACATTTTAAGTTTGTTTTTGTTGAAGAGTAATAGGAATAGAATTAAGACAAAAAATAACTCGGTAAAATGTAATTTTTTCATAGCTTTGTAAAGGAACATTTACTTTATTTTGTTGAGCATTTTTAAAACATAAAAATCACTTATGAAAATAATTCATTTCACATCATTTGAAATATTTTCTTTTTAATTTTGCATAAAATTAGAATTTTCTATTTTTAACTTATTATTTTGAGTTTGAAAAATATTTTGAATTGCATTAATGAACAAATTTGGTTGTCGGATGTTTAATTTTTGTGGTGTGCTCCATTGCACGTCCTTCTGGTCTCTTCTCAGGCGACCTGCGCCACAAAATCCCTACTATGCGCCCGTCCACATCCGATCGACCTGGGCCAATTTTAATCAGGCAACCTAGGTTGATGTTTTTGCCATCGTCTTTGGGGTGGAAGGTAATATTATTTGCATCGGACATGTTCTCTTTTTCTTGTAGTCTTACATCCCGTTTATAACATCATCTTGTGCCTTCCTATGTGTTATCATTTTGTGTGACTGTTCCCACCACAAATTAATTTTAGACACTGTACATTGCCGTATTGAAAAGTTGTGCAATTTGAGCCCAAGTCCAGTTTAGTTCGAACATGTTCATTTTTTGGTGTTTTCGAAATTCTTTTCTCAACTTGCAGGGCGAATGTTGTCTACTTAATGATATCGGTGTTGTAGTTCAGCTTTCGTGCAGTTTGAGGAATTAATTTCGAAAGGCTATGATTTCAAAGATCCAAAATTATCCCTCATTTTAGCGAAATTGTTTCATTTACAAATAAGTATTACAAACTGTATGAATTTTTTTAATTAAGTTATGATTTGTAAAGTATTATAAACATCCATTGCGTATTTCATATTATGTAATTGCTTTCCTGAGTTTAATTTTGTTTAACATTAATATTCTCAATTAAATTCTTCTTTCCATTAAGATAATTTTCAGCAAATCACTTTTTTGTATACTAAATATTTTTTTTTAAATTTGTGAACTAACTTATTTTCATTTAATTCTACAAATGCTAAAACACTAAATTTTTTGTGGATTACATTTTTAATATTTTTAAGTGTATTTATTCTACCCATCAAAAAGGGTGACATCAAATTTTCCAGGGTTTTGGTGTAACCCTATGGAAAAAATTGACACATTTCTTGAAAATTGAATATATTTGCATTTGCTTTAAATATGTTTCAGTAGTTTGCATCCTTCAAAAATAAGCTTCAATGTGTTTCAATATTTTCACCAATTATTTATATTATTTTAATGCACATTTTCACTTTTGGTTACAGTGTAACAAATTGTTATATTTGTGATTCTTCAATAATGTTTGTTAATTACGATTAAAAAAGTTCCTTCATTTTTTCATTTTTTGTTGAAGTAAAATAGGTTTTTCACAATTTAATATAAATTTTGTTGCGGTTTTGAAATAAATGAAATTAAGAAAGAAAAATTATTTGTTAACATGTACAGAAATCTTTATTGATAATAGATTTAAATTAAAAAAATGTTGAAGTCTTATTGATATAATAAATCAAATTTTGGATACTTTGTTAAATTCTATTTTCCTCACTGCTGAATAGACTCATTATTTTCCATCAGTGAATAGATAATAAAATAAATTCATTTTTTGTTATATAATTTTAAATTCAATTTAAATCAAACTTGTAGTGAACATCATTTGGGAATACATGGCTTCGTTGTCACATTATAGATCCAAGTTGTGCTTATTTCTAAAACAGAGGCCTGTAAATAAATTAATATCTCTCATTTTCACAGGTGTCACACAGCACTCGGGTTAGATTCTACTGATTTGACACAATTAAATTCGGTGGAAGAATGGTTGTCATCTCTAAAGATGTCTCGATATTTAGACAACTTCCAACGTGCGGGAATTTCAGAAATCCAGGCCGTGGCTCGATTAAATCAAAATGATTTGACGCAACTTGGTGTCACTCTGGTGGGCCATCAAAAGAAAATTCTGCAGAGCATACACACGCTACGAACGCAGTATGCCGTGAATATGTCCGAGGGCTTCTTGGTGTAGTACCTGTGAGAGGTTAGACTTTGAGTGAATGGACGCTCAGTGATGGTACTGACCTATGGAAGCTTTTTATTAATTGTGATATAAACTTTATTGTTCTTAA
Source organism: Archaeomysis grebnitzkii (assembly GCA_031471125.1). Classification (NCBI taxonomy): domain Eukaryota; kingdom Metazoa; phylum Arthropoda; class Malacostraca; order Mysida; family Mysidae; genus Archaeomysis; species Archaeomysis grebnitzkii. Next base: position 4,483 of record JARUHE010329689.1, on the reverse strand, counting down.
GTGTTATCAATATTCTTATTTATTCCATGCAAGTAATGCAGATAAATTTTAATAATAGACATATCATTTAGGTTACTCATATGTGCGAACTAGAAATCTCTTCTGGTAAATCACAAGTGTAAAAATTCCGAAAGAAGTAACTTGAAGATTTATAAGTAAAAGTTCTTGAGTTTATTTTGTTTTTGTATATATGTGATATTAGTGTCGCTAAATTATGTTGGAAAGAAACCCTGCTGTCTATCTGCCCGCAATAACTGTGAACCTTTATTACCTTCTGAAGACGATAGTTGAAATCTCTCGTATCTCCTTTGCCAAAGTATAATTATTGATGTTGATACTTTTTTCCATTTTTTCTTGTACTTTCACATAAATGAACTTTTCAAATCTTTACTCTAGAATAGAACTTTCACTAATTATGGTTGATCTCAAATTTTTTTTAAATAACAAAAGATTATCATTGAATTATTATAAAAAGTTCTAGACTGATCAGAATTATTGCCTTATCTAGTTTTAATAAATGTTTAAAAAGTTTATTGGTTTTTGTTATTATAATTTTGTTATTGTGAAACTGTTGAATATAGAATTACAGCTTTTTATTGAAATTCTTTTATGACGAATATTTCCCTGAAATTGTTTTCCAAGTTCTGGGCATTTCGCAGATTAAGCGAGTTGATCATATTGGCTCATCCGAACACATATCACCGACATGTTTAATATCCGGCCAATGCACTCCCTACCTTTCCCTCCAGACAAAGATTTATAAAATATATTTAAAAAAGAATAGATTTTTAAAACATTTTATTTTGACATTTTTGCTCAGACAAAAAAACATTTTAACCTGAAAACAATCTCCTATATTACCGTAACATTATCCAGAGAAGTTCACTTTTTATAAATTTTATATTTTTACAGCAAAAGAGAAAAATGGAAAATCAAAATGTTGAAAAAAATCAAAATATCTAAAAATCAAATTAGAATAAAAAAATTTATTTATTTTTTATTTTTTCAATGCTTTCAAAATGTTTTAAACTGACCAAATGATTTCTTTTGCAAAATATTCAAGTGATTGTTCCATAGTTGAACAATTTACAAATGTTTTAAAGTTTTCTCAAAATGTATTGTAGTTTAAAATTTTCTTTGAAGATATGATGTAATGTTGCAAAATTAATGTACCTTCATATGGTAACATTTATTGAATGAATCAAAATTTAATATTTGTGAAACATTATCGCAATTTTCAGAACTTTCATATTGTGCCTAATTATAATGTATTAAAACAATTCTCCGTTTTTTTCTAATGTAATAGGTTATTAGAGTCGTTATTGTGAAATAATCCTTCTTACCAGATGAGACCCAAAAACTTTAGTCTGTTTTTAATGTTTGTAAACCAATTTCAAAATGTCCATAATGTCAGCATTTACTGAACTAAATGTCCTATCCTAAAGTAATGTTTCTACCTCAAATAATCTAGGTTTGAAGTGGTTGTTAAGAACAACTTTTCAAAAAGGTTGGTTGACTCAACTTTAGAATTACTTTGCATCTTATTCACAAAATTTAAACCAAAACATTATTTAGACGAATAAGTTTGGCAACATAAATGTTTTGTTGATTGTTTTTCATATTTGAATATTTGTTCAATTTCTAGTAAATAGAATTAGAAAGTGTTATTATTATATAAAGAAACCCGGTTCTTGTATAGTTTGAAGAATTTAATTATTATAAAACATATATAGGAATGGTCTGACATTAACTTTAGATTCATTCCATCCTCTCTTCTAGTGGTTCCTATTAAGAAGATAAAAAGTTCAATAAAAATAATGATATTGAATTGTAAATATTTATATTAAACAAATTTATATTTGAAACTTCTAAAAATCTTTGACAGCTTCATCAGTGAAAGTTATTGTAAAGGATAGTCCAAAAGGTTCGTCTTGAATCATGTTCACAAATCTTCTTTTGTATGATTAAAGTATGATTAAAACTGTGGATGGACAAAAATAATGGAAAAGCTGAGATAAATTTTGTATAATTGTACATTTTTAATACTTATTTTTTATGCAAAACATCAAGTTTTTTAATCAAACTTTTTTACACATTTTGAAAATAGAATTTATTTTTTCTTATCTGCTGTAAATCAGTTATTTAAATTTATTTTAGTTCTGGGCATTAAATAAATTTTTGCAGAAAACATTATTAAATGGTCTTATTTGTTTTATTTTGTTTCAATTTTTTGAAAGTTCTCAAGGTATTGAGATAATTTTCAGCATAAGTGTTTGAAAATTATGAACATATTGTAATTATTTACATATTTTCTTTGCATGTTAAATTTATTTTGTAAAACTTGCACAAATTCAAATAGAATTTTCAAGACTTTTTTAAGTTTTTCATCAATTTACTTTCCATTACTTTTTACTTTTGCTAAATCTGCTTAAAATTTGCTTGATTACAGAGCGAACGCATTGCTAGAAAAAAATGTTGTGTATTATAATGCTGTAAAAAATTTGTAATATAGTGAATAGATTTTATATTTTAGTTGGTAAGAATGAAATTCCTCATTTATCCTTGAAGACTTCAAGTCCAATGTGATTAGTCTTTAGTTTATTATAAAGGATTTGTCGTGTATGCAGCATGAAAAAAGTGTTCTTGGGGTAATTATCAAAAATCTTAAATTTCATTTTATATTTCCTGGTGTAGCTATCATTGCTTCTCATTTTTATCTTTTTCCATTCAGATTAAAATATGTACATTAAGAGTTTGAAGATAAAAAGAAATTAGTAGCAATAAAAAGAAGCTTTGATATGAATATCATGCAAATATAAATTTCATTCACTGCCCTTTGGTTTTCTATTGGTATACAATTTTGTTTGCAAAACATCAGTGTAACGGCTGAATTCAAGAGAAGGCTGTTATAGACAGAAACTAAATCCAAAACACTAAAGGTATTTTGCTATCATTAAATTAGAACTATTGTCCCAACTGTCGTTAAAAATTTATACAAAAAAAAACATTTTGAAAATATTAAACAAACTTGTAAATAATCTTAACTAATGTTGTAAACTAATTTTGTAAATATTTTTTAGCCTTTTCTTCATCCTTTTTTTGTCCAAATGATCTTTAGTTAAATTTTTCAGTTTTCACATTGTGAAAAAAATATTTTTATATTAAATATTTCAGTGTTTATAGTTTTGCTTCACTCGCAAGTAACATTCTCATTTCAACTTGCACATCGTGTTAAATAACTTTTAGATAAGTTGAACTTGAAAGTTCAACCAAAGTCTCTTTTTGATTTTTAGTTGCCAACTATTTAAAAAACTAACAAGTTTTAATATTGGGTTTTGTGGGTATAGATATGTTGAAAAATAATGAGAAATATTTTTTCTTAAGCTTTTAACTCTTTATTTAAACCAAAAAACAAATGAGAATGTTACTCATTGGTATTAAAAATTTATATAAATCAAAATTGAATGTAAAAATTTAAGATTTTATTTTCCAAGTGCGTTATACTTTATAGAAATTCCAAGATTTTCCAGAAAGATCGAGAGCTGTAAATGAAAGCTTTTCCTAGTCATTCTCTTCGTTTTGTTCATTACAGGTATACATAACACGTCGGCTCGGCTGCTTCTTGCTTCTGCAAATAAATGTTTGTGTAACAAGAACCATTTTGTTTCCTTCTAATGTAAGTTCGAATAAATTCTTACGACCATATTTTTTCAACTTTCAAGTAAGAATTTATAAGCTAGGCTGACGTTTATATTTTGTTTATACCTAATCTTCAAAGGCAGTTCTGTGTGCAAATTCTTTGTGTTCATAAATAATAAAATTTAACAGAAATATGGGAAGTCTCGTTTTTTTAACCACACAATTAAATTTTGTCAAAAAATAGTTATTAGAGTTGTACGGTAATTCAAAAACTTTAAAAAGATGTAAATTGTAAATATGCTACATAACTTAGTCTATATTAGTTTAGAAGGAGCTTGGATATACCACATTTACTACAGCAGATACCTCTTGATCTTGTGAAAACATCACACCGTGCCCTCAAAGCGAGGGCAATCCCCACCCAGGTGGTTAATGTGCTGGTCCACTGGAACCAAATGAAAGTAACTTAATTAGAATTTATCAATTCAAACTTATGGATTGTTGTCGAGCAAGTGAAACGAAGTTAAGACATAGGTGTTACTATTACGTCGTCGTCTGCGTCGTCCGGACGTTCAACAAAAATTTAGAGTTTTTATTTTCTTAATAACTTGTTTGTTTTTAGTATTTTTGCATCAAATTTTCAGAACTGAACAATCAATATGGTGCAATAGATTTCTTTAGATAATTTCTGTTTTTTTTTGTTATTTGAGTTTAAAATGAGAAAAAATAACTTTTAAAATATTTTACATTAAAAAATATTTTTTTCCTTCAAATTTTCAGAATTTAACAATAAGTATGCACGTATAAATATAATGTAATAGAATCTAAAAAAATAATTTTTTTG
>JARUHE010329678.1:0-10971 GCA_031471125.1 Archaeomysis grebnitzkii | reverse complement strand
ATTTTTATTATTATTATTATTATTATTATTACTATATGTAATTATTATTATTATTATTATTATTTGTAATTATTATTTTTATTATTATTATTATAATTCGTAATTATTATTATTATTATTATTGTTATATGTAATTATTATTTTTATTATTATTATTATTATTATTATTACTATATGTAATTATTATTATTATTATTATTATTTGTAATTATTATTGTTATTATTATTTGTAATTATTATTATATTATTATATGTAATTATTAATCTTATTATTAAATGTAATTATTATTATTATTATTATTATATGTAATTATTATTATTATTACTATTATATGTAATTATTATTATTATTATTATTATAAGTAATTATATTTAATTACATTCAGTAAGAAATATTTTAATGAAACTATAAATGTGCAGCAAAATAAATAATTATTTTGATGAAAGTTAAATAAAAGTTTTATTTAACCTTATTTTTTTGTTTCTAATTAGTATTGTAACAATAATTTATTTAAACCTTAAGTATTTAGTTCTTAATTAGTATTGTAACAACAATTCTAATAATATTTGTAACAATAATTGTAATAATAAATGTAACAATAATTGTAACAATAAGTGTAACAATAAATGTAACAATAATTCTAACAATGCTTGTAACAATGATTGTAATAACAACCCTAACCGTAATTGTAACAATAATTGTAACAATAGTTGTAAAAAAATGTTCAGGAGACAATAAAGTAATTTCGAAATTATATTTCAAAAATTGGGATTGTATAATTGATATAATTATAATATAATATAATTTATTGATATCCAAATAAAATAAATAAATAAAAATAAATAACAATAAATATTGAACACATAAATTAAAACTGTCGAATATATATTTAATAAGTAAGAATACAGTTTATGAAATTATTACTAAAACAATAAACAGTTTTGACAAAATATGAAAATACATTTAGTAAACTGTTTTATTATAATCAACATAAACGAAAAAAATTATGTTTGTTTTGACAGGTTGGAGAATTATTATTTCCTTTTATTAAGTTTATACAATGTTTTATTTTAAAAGGTTAATAAATTAAAGAAAGAACAAACACATATTGTAAACAATTTATTTACAGCAAAAATAAAAAATAATTGTTATAAACAATTTATTTGATGTTTATTTTGAAAAACTTTTGTACTTTATCACTATTGAAATTAAAATACGTATTTATATAACTAACATTTATTTAATAACTATTAGGATATTTCAAAATATGTAAAATTAAAGTTTAAATTCTGTAAAAAATGTTATGGAAATTACAAAATAGTTGAAAAAGTATTGAACAATCATTGTTTTTAAATGTCAGCTTATGACGGTACGTCTAAAAATATATAAACAAAAGAATTCAAGTCTTTTTGTATTTTGAAACTGAAGGTCAGAAGTTATGTGTTTGCTGGAGCAAATTAATTTTGACTCGCTTTGCAAAACGTTGCATAAGATCATCACAACACCATAACATAATAAGGTCAACATAGCATCATCATAAAATCATCACAACACCATAACATAATAAGGTCATCATAAAATCATCACAACACCATAACATAATAAGGTCAACATAGCATCATCATAAAATCATCACAACACCATAATATAATAAAGCCAACATAAAATCATCACAACACCATCACATAACAAGGTCATCATAGCATCATCATAAGATCATCACAACTCCATAACATAATAAGGTCATCATAAGATCATCACAACACCATAACATAATAAGGTCATCATAGCATCATAATGAAATCATCACAACACCATAACATAATAAGGTCATCATAGCTTCATCATAAGATGATCACAACACCATAACATAATAAGGTCATCATAGCATCATAATGAAATCATCATAACACCATAACATAATAAGGTCATCATAGCTTCATCATAAAATCATCACAACACAGTAGCATAATAATGCCATCATAGTATCATCATAAGATCATCACAACACCATTACATAATAAGGTCAACATAGCATCATGATAAGATCATCACAACACCATAACATAATAAGGTCATCATAGTATCATATCATTATCATAAAATCATCACTACACCATAACACAATAAGGGCATCATATCATCATCATAAAATCATCACAACACCATAACATAATAAGGTCATCATAGCATCATCATAAAATCATCACAACACCATAACATAATAAGGTCATCATAAAATCATCACGACACCATAACATAATAACGCCATCATAGCTTCATCATAAAATCATCACAACACCGTAACATAATAATGCCATCATAGTATCATCATAAAATCATCACAACACCATTACATAATAAGGTCATCATAGCATGATCATAAGATCATTACAACATCGTAACATAATGAGGTCATCATAACATCATCATAAAATCATCACTACACCATAACATAATGAGGTTATCATAGCATCATATCATTTTCATAAAATAATCACAACACCATAACATAATAAGGTCAACATAGCATCATCATAAAATCATCACAACACCATAAAATTATAAGGTCATCATATCATCATATTATCATCATAAAATAATCACAACACCATCATCATAACATAATGACGTCATCATAACACTTTCATAAAATCATAGCATCATCATATCATAATGCGTTTATCTTATCATGTTTTGAGTACTGTTCGCCTGTTTGGTTTTCGTCTGCGTAATCGCACTTGAAATTATTAAATCGTTCCCCTAATAATATCCACTTCTTCTCGCCTAATATTTCCATTGACTTTGAAAAACGTAGGAAAAATGCCGGTTTATCACTTCTGTACAAAGTATTCAATAATGTGAACCACCCAATGCATCCTCGACTGCCTGCTTCGTATACTCATGCCAGGTCAACTAGCTATGTCTTAACGTTAAATGATTGTGCTTCCTCTCATATAAATTACAAAACATATCAGTATGCTAAATGTCTTGTCCCCTTTTTAGAAATTGTGGAATACTCTTCCTAATGAGGCAATACATTGCTCTGACCGGAACATTTTAAGCCTGCAGTCAATATATTTTTTTCTTGTTGCTGGTGTATAATAACTTTCTTCACGATTTGTTGAATTTATACTTTTTTAAGACTGCACTGTATGCATTTTTTGCATAATGCAGTTGGGTGTTATTTTTCTGAACCAGTAAATATTTAAAGAGGTAACGGTTCGTGCTCCTGTTAATGATCATCAAATTTGGCCTGCTGCTTCACCTTAATTTTAATTTAATTAAAGTCTTAATTTTAAGTCATTTCATAGCAGCAGTTGTTTTCGCGTGTGCCTATCTTTGGGTGCATAGTCATTGGGACTGCCAGAGTGAAACTTCTGTCTGTTCCAGAACTCAGGAGGTTTTAGGGAGTATAAATCTCATACTGTCTACCAGTTAGTCCTACTTACTCACTTGTTTGGTACTCGTCCAATCATTTCCTGATTGATTTCGGCCTAAAAACATCATCATACCATCCTCATAAGCCCATAACATCAAGAGGTTGAGATGGTTGGGCCATGTTGTGAGAGTGACTCCAAGGAGTTCTTTAACCCTATATGACCCAAATTATATTTTTGAAATTGCAATAGTTATTTTTCTACAAATATAAGCTTGTCGAATCCTTTTATAACATATTATATGTTAAGATTTCAAATATTTCTGAGAAAATATTTTTTATTCTAATGTCGCTCATAGACGCCACTGGGCTGTTAGGGGAAAGTAATTATGTATTCCTAATGTACTTCACGAATGCCAGTGGGTCATAAAGGGTTAATGCCAATTGGTGAACGGATGATGGAAGTAGAAGACCACCTGGAAGACTAGGGAAGACGTGGAGGACATGTATCCTCAAAGGTATGAAAGTGATGGGACACTAACATAAGACCTGGCTTGGGATAGGAGGGAATGGAGGAGTCATTTTCACATACAACACAACTGAAGCTGGAACCGATGGATGTAAAACGAAGATGATGATGATATCATAATAACATCATCATAACATCCTCATAGCATACTAACATCATCATAAAACCACTACAATACCGTAACATTTTCATAACATCATTACAGGTGGACAGACAAGGCCAATTCAAAAGCATTAAAAATTAAACTACAAAAAAATCAATGAACCCACCTGATACTATAAGCCCTTTGATCATTTTCAATAGATTTGAAATCTCAACAATTAATATATATATGTTGTCAAATGTTAAATTACTAGATCTGGAAATAAAAGTTTTAAATTTATGTTTCCTTCATTGTTGATAGAAATTAATTATCTTCTAAATGTTTTTAAACTAAAGTATAATTAACTCAAATAACAAAAATGTTTCTTCTTATTTTTGTTTTATTGATAGATTTAAAGTAATAAATTTTAAGGTTAAAAACAAAGTTAGTTAAACATTTAAAAAGATATAATAAAAACTACAGAAGTTTTTTCCCAATAATTAACTGATTTCTTATCAAATAAACTTTGTTTTTATGTTTGTAGGAATTAAGACTAGACAATGAACATTAGATTTTAATGATAGCTTAAAAAATATTCCCAAAATTAGATGTTCAAGTGTTTTGTAAGATCGTATGACTTGTCAAAAAACAATAGAAAAGTAAAATATTAATGGAACTGTAGTAAATGTTTTTATTTTTAGATATTTTTACGATTTTATTTTGTTTTTACAAAAACGGATTAACGAATTAGTTTTCTATAAATCAAACATTTTGTAGCAATATGGAAAATGTAATCTAAAAACAAAAAAAGATAAAACAAATAAATTATATACAAAGTTAGGTTGCATTATAAGAAATAAGAATTACATATAAATTAATTTGAAATTGATATTTAATATTGTATTTTAAACATTTTAAGCAAGTTAATTTTAATTGAAAACAAAATTATTTAAATTTTAACCAATGCCTATAAAAATACAAAAGTTCAAAATTTTTAAACAGGTTTTCACAGAATGTAAATATTTACACAAGCACAAAGATCTGAAAGAAATACAAACAAAATTAAAGAAACGAATAAAGCAATGAAGAATGTATCGGTCTTATATATTTGATCAACAGTGTGTCCGATAGAGTGGGAAAGATAAATTTGTTTTGTCTAAAATAGACACACTAAAATGTACTTGACTTGAATCACATTTTAAATTAATCCAATAAAATGTAAATACGTGACAACAATCGCCATTCAATTAAGAGTATGACGGTTGAATTGTAGGTTTAGAATTCAAGCTATAAGCATGAAGAGCAAACTTTGTACAATAGTAAAAATATTATTACATTTTTGCCTGCATAGTTTTAGAACGGATGAATGCAGGTTATAACTTTTTTTCATTACTAGTTTCTAAGGACCACACGTATAAGTACTGAACAACTTTGAATTATTTTTACAGATAATTGGATCCAAAGAAAACAGAAAAATGTTTTATAACTCTAAAAACCTCTCAATAATTCAATCGTTCGCTTTGAAAGAAGAATTTCCGGAAAAGATCGACGACAATATGCGGTTTACACTTCCTTAAAATTGCTTTTTATATAAAATGTATTAAATCGAAAAGCAAATTAATGTTCGTTCACTTGCACATTAAATCCAAATCGAGCATCATTAAATTATACGAAAATTATAAACAAGTTTTATTAATACTGAAGTGATGTAGAACGATGGAATATTTTTTTTAGTAATAATATAGAATATAAACCTGAAAATACACACGCTTCAGGTAGGGGCGAGTCCAGTAAAAGTTGTTAAGATTCGTCCCACCCATAATAAAAACATTTCTTAGTTGCAATAGGTTAATTTGTAAGCCAATATTTTATACTATTTTTAGCTTTAATTCTTCAAAACTAATCTGAATGATATTATCTTAATGTTTAACTTAATCGTTGAAAATACAATTGAAATGAATATATTTCTAGGTTAGATGTTGTATATTCAATTAAATTAATAATTAAAATATTTAAATAACACTCATACATTTTGCATTTTTCATTAATCCATCAATCAGTTTAAACCAAATTAAATCGTAATTAGTTAATTAGTTTTTCAATTATAAATTAAATTGTTTCAAATGCCTTTAGGATTGAGTTGACAAGTTGATTAACTATTTCCTTTTTTCTACAACGTCGATGTAAAACTGCTCGCTTAAGTCTATCTAGAAAATGAAGGAATCGGCTTTCTTGATGAAAAATATGTCTTCGTTGGATGTTTGAAGAAACATAAATTTCACCAACACCACTCTGATAAGTTTAAAAAAAACGTGATAAAAAATAAGGAAAACAATCCTTGGAAAAAATGTTGTTGTCATTTTTTCAGTTCATTTAAGTTGCTAGTTTGAACTAGTTAACAGCCACCCCTCTCCCTTTCTCTTATCGCTCATCAAACATTTATCTCTTTCAAAAATAACGTTTCCAAATTGTAAAAAAATAATAAATTATTCGCATGTTTCTATTTGACAAACTAAAAATCTTCCTGATAAAAAGAAAGTTTTTAAACACCAATATGAACAGCAATTAATGTATGTTTCAAGGAAACCTATTTTCAATTTCCATATATCTGCATAAAAATTATTAAAAACTTTGTATCGTTAACTTAACAATTAGACATCCTTATTTATGGCTTGAAATATCTGAAAATTATATATAAATTAAATACTGATTTGAAATAACAACTAAACAAGAAATTATTGTTGACTAATCTAATAGATCAAATTGGATGTACAAACAACGATGGTTTATTGTGAAAAAATGTATTTTTTACGTCAAATAGAAGTAATTAATTCATTATCATAATTTGTTACTGGATACACCGCTTTCATAAACCTGAATTGTGATAATAAATTTTCCTTCAAATATATTTTATAATGATTAGGCTACTGTAAATATTATATTTATTCATAAATACAACAAAATATTAGTAAAGTCCGTTTAAGTTAAAACTTTAAATTAGTTTCAATAAACAAATAGTGGTTTATATAGGTCAGAGACTCATAATTAACACACTAAAAATTTTGAAAAGTTGAGGATTTGGAAAACACTAAAACAATGAATCCGCCACAATAAATACGTTTTTTCGGCTTAACATTGAAAATGAATCAAAACATATTTTTCTATGTCGTACAGTCTCCCAAGTGCATTCTTCCCTATATTATATTATATTTACAATGAATAAAAACTGATAATTGCCTAACAGGTAAGGTAATTAATAACTCACATTCATATTACTTCATACTATCTTAAAATATATAATTACACCAAATATATATTTAACACCTATTGTTAATTATAAAACATTTTGTATGGACACTAACACCCTTTGGAGACTGTACAATACAATGTAGATTTATTATCCAACAAAATATATTTATATAGAATTTAGGTTTGAAAATTAAGAAAAGTTTGAGATACATTTGGAAACTAATTTGAGTGTAAGCAGAAGACAAGAATCGTTTTATCAATTAATGTTCTGCTAAAATCTGTATTAATTGCTTCTATATTTTATCTCAAAACTTGCCTTAACAAAATGTAAAGTTCATCATTTTTAATAACATAAGCTCATTTTAAATTTGAAAATGTTTATTTATATTCTAACGTTCAGTATAGTACTTATCTAGAAACTATATCGTATGTCAAAACTTAAAAAAAGAAAATGTTTCAGTTTATTTATGATATGTAATATTGACTTATTTTTTGTTTGGTATACAATTCTTGCAATTCAAAATACGCAAACTTAAGAGAACTTTTATATGATAAGGTGTGTTTCAGCTGCAAATGATGTTTTAATGTGATAACCCCAAACTGAGCATGTTCTATATCGGAACTTCTTACGGTTATTGTTCGCCATGTTTCATGAACTTGTGTAAAATGAGAAATGTATCCTTGTCTACGTTCACGATTTCATCTTCATAATATAATTGGTTGATATTTTATTTTCTTAAATTGGCTATTATTTGCAAATGTTTGTAACATTTTAAATAAACGTACTTACTTTCTTTAAAATTATTTGCCAAATTTATGTTTTGAGATAGCTTATCTTATAGGTTTAATATAGATATGAATATTAATGTTTTCAATTATGAAATATATGTAAATATTTATCTCATTTTGTACTATGGAATCAAACTATTTATTTATAATAAATATGAATACGTATTCATATCACGACATACATAACGCTTGTTCACAAGGACACCATAAACGTTTGCTACCGACGAAATTTAATAAATAGACAAGACATTTTATATTTGGTGTATTTTTTTATTTATAATTAATGGTATTACATTTAATGTCCTTTTAACACTTTAACGCAAGTTTCAAAGACATATTCATGTTTTTAAACTATAATGCTTCTCTGTTCTTATGGTAATAATTATTCATAAGTTAAGGCAATATAAAATCCAAACTTAAAAACATGAATATAGGAAGATAACTATTTCAGCTAACTGCATGCTAGAGACGTCGTTTTTCATGAGTCAGCGAAATTAGGCACTGTTGAGGTTGATTAACATTTAGTTGGGTCAACTTGGTTTATTAAATGAAGTTTATAATTTAGGCGATCAATGTTTTTTTAAGTTTATAATTTAGGCGATCAATGTTTTTTTAAGTTTATAATTTTGGCGATCATTGTTTTTTTAAGTTTATAATTTTGGCGATCAATGTTTTTTTAAGTTTATAATTTAGGTGATCAATGTTTTTTTAAGTTTATAATTTGGCGATCAATGTATTTTTTAAGTTTATAATTTAGGCGATCAATATTTTTTTAAGTTTATAATTTAGACGATCAATATTTTTTGAAGTTTATAACTTAAGCGATCAGTATTTTTGAACTTTGAAATTTGGGGGATCAATATTTTTTTAAGTTTATACTTTAGGTGATCAATATCTTTTTAAGTTTATAATTCAAGCGATCAATGTTTTTTGAAATTTATAACTTAAGCAATCAATATTTTTTTTAGTTTATCATTTTGGCGATCATTATTTTTTTAAGTTTATAATTTGAGGGATCAATATTTAAAAATTTAGGCGATAATAATTAATATATATTGTATTATTATTATTATAGAAATAATATAAATGGAAACCACAATTAATATTTATAGTATTATTATTATTATTACAGAAATAATGCAAATTAAAATCAGAATTAATATTTATTTTAATCTTATTATTATACAAATAATACAAATGTAAAACACAATTAATATTTATTGTATTATTATTATCATTCTATAAATAATATAAAGATATACTTCGTCACATAACCCTATCGACAATGAAAGTGGTTACGTGACGAGGGTAGTGTATTTCTTCACGGTTTTTCAAGCACAGGTGGACATCGTGGTCGGAATAAAAGTAGAAATAATTTCTCTCGAAATGCAAATAGTCAAAACAAATTCCGCGAATTTTCATAAATTGTATTATTTTGTCTTTAAAATAGAGAATTAAATGCTTTATTGTTATTTAGATAATGTAATTAATTAATTTTAATTTAAATTGACGGTTAAAAGTCATTGTTCATTTGTTTTATTTATTTTTTAATCATTTTCTTTATTTATTTTTAAAATATTTTCGATTTTTGTTTCAATTATATAAATGTTGACCTAGTATTTGTTGACGCATGAAACTTTTTTTTGTATAACGAACTAATGAGAAATAAAAATTATAGAAATGTTTTTTTCTTAATTTGATAAATAATGTTTGTAAATACAAATGTCCACCTTGATAAATTTATTTAAACATTTAATAATGCTTACCCTGCTTATTTAAGTAGCATTAAAAAGTATTTTAAAATTTATAGAAAACGTGGCATAGTTCATGCCGAAGTAATTGACAACAATAAAATTATAAGAAAATGTGATCAACCTTTAACACTTAAACAACATTGTTCATTTACTTCTTAAAAACTTTGTATATCGAATTGTTCATGTACGCATCGTATACGATTCTATACAGCAATCTCTTTATAAAAACCAAATTATTTAAAGTTTAATGTTCGACAAAGAATAATAAATGATAAACATGATGAAGAATAATAAAGAATAATATAGAATAATAAATGATAAACATGATAAAGAATAATAAAGAATAATAAATGATAAACATGATAAAGAATAATAAAGAATAATAAAGAATAATAAATGATAAACATGATAAAGAAGAATAAAGAATAATAAAGAATAATAAATGATAAACATGATAAAGAATAATAAAGAATAATAAAGAATAATAAATGGTAAACATGATAAAGAAGAATAAAATACTTTTATTAAAATAACAAAACAAAACAATTGTTTGTGTAATCAGATTAGATTTCATTTCCAGTTTTTGTATCGCGACAAAAACAATTTTTTATTTTTCAAATAATTTTTAAAAAACTCAAATATTAAATTTTAATAGTTTTAAAGTTGATGTAGTTTGATTGTTGTGCAACTCTACGGTTTTATGACTCCCTTTTTACTTTGGTGTTGCACTACTTTTGTCCAAGAAATGAAAGTTAACATCAGCTAAAAAGTTATGGAAATAAACAGTATAAATAAAATAAATATAGTTAAACTGAATCACTTAAAATTTTATACTTGAAATAATGTTTTCAGTTGATGAAGAGTTGTATTTCCTGGGATACAGTACACACACTAAAAGCTAAACTTAGTTATGTTTGTTTTTAAAAATATATTGTTTTATGAACGAAAAACAAACAGTTTGTCAACAACAGTTGATAGCAAATTTTAAAAATTGATTGTCATATGTATTACACCAGAGTGAAAAACAGGTCTTTCCTCTATCATGTATTCTACCGATGTCAAATAACTCGAGGTGAGTGAGGTAAATTGAGCAGCCTGTAATAATGTGGTTCATGGTGAGTGAAGTAAATTGGGCAGCCTGTACTAATGTGGTTCATGGTGAGTGAAGTAAATTGGGCAGCCTGTAAT
>JARUHE010329667.1:0-10971 GCA_031471125.1 Archaeomysis grebnitzkii | reverse complement strand
GGAGACATTTTTTTTAAAGTTACTGAATGAATCATCGCGAGACATTGGAACCGTCCGGTTCGTGGATTACTAGTTTTTAATAGAAATTTGTTTTAAAAATAAAATCTGACAAAAATTGCATTATACTGAAATATGTTTATTTATAAAAAAAATATTGAAATATATGCAATATTAAATTAATTAGATAATGTTATATATCGCAAATTGAAAACGCACGTCTGCCGTTACTTTTTTTATACACTGCTTATTTATTTACACTCTGTACATAAGAGACAGTAGGGCTAGGTGAGTTTCTGTAGTTTTATTTCTTCATAAATATGCTACTTTACTTTATAAATTGTGAAATTACAAATGCATTCCATTCCACACTGGTGAGTGGTGAATTCCAAAATATGTCATTGTTTATACATTTAGCTAGCGGTTGTATAGTTCACCGTATACTATAATGTTGCTCGAATAGCATGCATTAAATATAAAATATCCGCTACACTTCTTGGTTACAAAAAAGAGTATAATCAAACAAACACTTCCTGAAAGAGACGGAGCTTCAGCAATCGCTTGGAAGTTGAAATGGGAGTGACCTTCATTCCAAAGTGAATTCATTTCAGATGACTGCAGCTGAGTAGGAGAATGCATGTCCCTTGATTTTTTTATATTTTTTTTTTATATTATAGAATATTATACAGCACATTAGCTACAATGGCAAAGAGCACTGTCGCCAACAGCATCTGATGTTCCCAGACGGTCACATGTCCCTTGGTTGGAGTCTGCCTGAAGGTGTAGTAAGGCTGCCAAGTATTCGGGCAATTATAACCGCCACAAAAACCGAAACCTTAAATAATGCAATAAGAATAACGAACCCATTGAATAACATCGGTGCTAAAAACTGTTTTAGTTCCTGAAATTCACTTTTTGTGACATTTTTTGACCAAGATGAACTTATAATAACGGCAATAATAAAACACAACAAACTCGTGTCTGTCTTTGTATTGAAAAAAATTCTAAATTTGTGTAATTGTTGAATGCAATTCTATCTTTTATATTTTTTTGTTTATGCTCAAATGAAAGATACAACATCACCTGGTGAATCATAGATACTTTTCATTTGCTTAAACTTGAAAATAATCTTCAATTAAAAATTTTAATTAACCAGAAAGTTTTGTTGAACAAAAGTTGTTTATCATGATAATCTAACCAATACTATCAGGATTATTTTTTCAAAAATAAATATTTATGGAGTTATAGCCAACATTTGCAGAACACTGCTCTGGTGGGGGATGGATACACGAAGTGAGGGCTCCTTCCTCACAACAACAGAATTTGTGAACCTAACCTAATTTCAGGGAAAGTTGAAAAAAATTATTTGAAGAGTTACAGAAATTTTTGTTCAGTAAAAATTGTTTATTACGACTATCTAATGAACACATTCAAGAGTACCTTTGTTTAAAAAAAATAAATATTTACGGAGTTATGCCAAAAAACCCAGTGTTTGTTTACTAAATACTAAATTGCCAGTTATCTAATGGCTAATCCTAAACATATTAGTTGAACCTTTCATAATCTGGTACTAGTGAATCTTTGCCTGTGTAAGTTTGTTTCAGATGTTTGGATTTATTTGCCTAAGATAACACTAAATGTCAACAAAACTAATTAATGATAAACTTGACACAACAATTTTGTTATATAATGTTGATTATTTAAGACTAATGTAGTTGTTTTAATTAATACTTCGACATGATTGTCAAAGATTATATTTTAATGAGTTCCAATTAGTTTTTTTGGCTGCTTCGTTTGTTAAACTTGAATATAATTATAACATCAAGTTTGTTTCTTCTATGTTCGAAGTGTTTACAGTTAATTGGTGCATTTTACTATCAAACAGACACAATGGTTAGCACATCTTCCCCTTGTTTGTTTTTGTTATAAAATTTCTGAATTATTTTGATTAAAAGAATTGACAAAACAGATAATGATAGCTTCAGTGATGTGCAATTTATTTAACATATTGTAATTCATCTAATGTTTATTGGGTGTGATGTGTGCCCTAGGTGATACTCTGAATAAGATTTCTCTCTCCATCGACATTAGTTTCAAAGTTTGATATTATTTTGAATATTTTAATTAATTTAACGTTTTATTGGGTGTGCTGTGTGCCATAGGTGAAAAGCTCTACAGAAATATTATCTTTTCATTGACATTATCATCATACATTTGTTTTAAAGTTTATTATGACCTTCTGGTTACACATTGGCAGGACTAATTATTTTCAAAAAAATTTTATATCGAGATTTTGTTTAATTTATGTGGATAGTTTTAATATAATTGTAACACCATGTTGAATTATTTTTGCAGAAAGACGACACATCCCTGATGGCACAATTCTACTACAGCGATGAAGAACTCAATCTAGTTGCTGCGGAGTTGGACAGTTTTGACGGCAGGAAAGACCCAGAGAGATGCACTGCCTTAGTCAGCCAATTGCGACAATGCCAAGATCGGGTAAATGCCAGTTTTATTTTTAAAAATGTATTTATTATTTGTCTCCTCTGTTATATCCTTGTGTAGATTATATTATTCATTTACAGAAATCTTTCTTCTGGTGAGGTCCTTTTTCTAGGTTTATTTCATTTTTTCAAAATCTATCAGATTAAATTAGTATTGTTTTTAAATCTTTTAACCTGTCTTGTATTACTTTACTGAAATTTGCTGTTTGTAGTTTGATGGTCATAGGCATGTTTGTTTATACATTCTTTCTCTCTTGAATATTGCTCTGCATTGTAAATTAACTTTTACTTTTCAATGTATTGTAATAAGGTAGCTATTATGGTCAAAATGTTTGTTAATCCACAAATTGTTTCACTACGATTGAGCTAAATGATGTTTCTTATGTGGATTCTCTCATTGAAGTTCTTCAAAGTTTCTTTTTTCTCATGTTTCTATAAAGTCTTTAATTCAGGTTGTGATTATTCTACCTTAGTTTATAATGCAATTTATAAATTCTCCAACCAATATTTCATTTTGTTATATCATTCTGATGAATATTTAATTTGCTTGTATTCTGATTATCATTAATTTCATGTATTATTCTGATCATTATAATCTCTTAAAGTTGTTAGGATCTTAGAGATCACACAATTAAAAATGCTATAATTTAGTTTTGGTTTCCTGTATGATCAGAAATATTTTATTTAAATGTATATATAATATATATGATTTATTTTTATGTTTTGATATATTATTTATAAATATCTAAAATTTAGAAAATAAAATCTGTGTAATTTTTCTAGATAAAAAATAAATAATAAATAATTAATTAATTAAATAATTAATTAAATAATTAATTAAATAATTAATTAAATAATTAAATAATTAATTAAATAATTAATTAATTAAATAATTAATTAATTAAATAATTAAATAATTAATTAAATAATTAATTAAATAATTAATTGAATAATTAATTGAATAATTAATTGAATAATTAATTGAATAATTAATTGAATAATAAATTGAATAATAAATTATATAAAATTAAATAATTAATAATTAATAATAATAATTAATAAAAATAATTAATAATAATAATTAATAAAAATAATTAATAATAAATAAATAATAAATAAATAATTAATTAATAATTGATTAATAAATAAATAAATAAATAAATAATTAATAAATAATTTTCAAATTGTTTGCCATTCTTAGGTGTTGAACATTTGCCTGGAAATGATGGACCAGGTGATTCCCGATGAAAGAGCCTCGCGTGACTTCCGAGTCAAGTTTCCGGACGATGTGATGCAGGAAAACCTCGCAGGACAACTGTGGTTCGGGGCAGAGGTGATAAAGTTTCTATTATTATTATTATTATTGTTATTATTATTGTTATTATTATTGTTATAATTATTGTTATAATTATTATTTTTGTTATTATTTTTGTTATTATTATTATTATTGTTATTATTATTACTATTATTAGAGTTTGATATTATTAAAATATTATTTAAATATCAGCCTATACACTACATGGATCTACAATAGCACAAGTGAGGTAATTCACATTCAAATAAAAGAGCTCATCTCACTTGTGCTATTGTTAATCCAACAATAACACAAGTGAGGTAACCCACACTCAAATAACAGAGCTTACCTCACTTGTCCTATAGTTGATCCATATAAAGGATCATTCATCCTATCCAAAATGGGTTATTTTCAATGGTAATCTCTGTGTCTTAGTTGTTAGGACCATTATTAATAGTGACTTAAGGGATAATTTTCCACCTTGAAGACCAATGCTTTAACAGGAAGTTAGATAATTGGATTCGATTATGTATTTCAATTTTGGAAAATGATCATGATTTCTAATTAAAATATTTTTTGTTATAGATGACCTATATTTAATAATGGCTCAATTTTATATTTCATGGATTAAAATATAAAAAATAAGAATTTTAGGTATACATCTGTTGATTAAAGCTAAAAAACTGATCTCAATGTTGCATTGGTTTATCTGGTTGTTGAAGGTTCTTTCTAAATGTTTCATTGACATCTCAACATAATAAACTACATTTTTGAAATTATCAACTAGTGAAAAGTCTAAATATCTAATTATGAAATTTGTTTCAGTGTCTTGCTGCTGGAAGCTCAATCCTCAACAGAGAAAGTGAAAGCTCCCGGATGCGGCCTTTGGCAAAAGCCGTCACAAAGACTATACAGACCGTGCGAAATCTACTCCGTGAACAGGTAGCGTTTTTGATCGTTTTCGATTGATTTTGATCATTTTCGATCATTTTGAATTGATTGAACTAACAAGATTGCCATTTAACCCTTGAAGAATGGCGCTGTCATTAAGGCCATTTACAGTACTGATCCTGATGTGTTTTGTCCTTAAAGTAATTGAAAAGAAGTTATCATGTGTGACCCTGAGTGCCAGTGTGCTTAGTTCCTTTGTTCAAAAGGATTCAAATGGCAAAATAATGTCTTTAAACTTAATCCATTATGCCTCGACACTTTCAAGAATTTCATCAATAATTTGATATATTACTTCTCTTGCATAATAAGGAATGATTTACAATTTTTACAGTTAGATATTTACCAATAAGTTTTTTAATGTTACTTTTACATCATAGTTTTATAAAATGTAATGGTTTTACCTTTTTGAAACTATAAATTCAGAAAATATTGATAGAAGAAAAATTATTTACTAGTTTTGTTATAATGATAATGAATATGGTTATTTGGCCATGATAATCAATATCACACAAATGTCAGACTCCAAATATATAGCTATTTACATAATAATTATAATTATAATTTCATATTTAATTCATTGTACTTCGAGAAAAAAATATTAATTTCAACATCTAACATTAAAAAACCATAATCAATATCACACAAATGTGTGCCTTCAAAGATAAAGCTATTTACAAAATAGTTTCAAAATCTTTGTTTGATTACATTAATTGGGAATTTGTTTAAGATAAAAATTTGGTTCATTGTAGTATTAAAATTCTATTTTTATTTTCAGTTTGAACAGTTCTGTAATTTGTTGAAGAACTAATCAGTTGCTTTATATTGTCAGTATGACATTATTATTGGTAATTTATAAGCCCTAAAATAAAAGATTATTCATTATTAACAAAAATTCCAGTGCTTGAAGCCTGTACCAGAATGTACAGAAAAGATCCGAGAGTCGCTAAAGATTTTTGACAGACTGTTTGCTGAATTTGAACTGAGCTACGTGAGTGCAATGGTTCCAGTGAAAACCGTTGACGAATACGAAGTTCAGCAGAATGTCGTCGTATTATTCTCAGAGACTCTTCAACGGTATGTCGTTCAAAATATTTTCTAATTGATCAAATTAACTTCGTCCTTGAAAATGAGCTTATTCGGCCATTGTTTTTCCAAATAAATTGTACTTTTACGAATTTAAGATTACAGTTATGCATCTACTCAGATTGGTTTAATTAAATGTTGAGGACACATAATTGGTTTAATTAAATGTTTAATACACTTACAAATCATTGTTTTGGGAAGTCCCAAAATCTCGATTTTGTAGGATGCAAAAAATGACTAATAGCTTGAGCTGATGTATTTTTTTTTGTAGGAAGAAAAACAAACAAACAAACAAACCTTGAAAAAGATCTCTGTAATGAAATGTTTTGTTTACTTTATTGAATTTGTTTGGTTTAGATCATTAAACACGAGTCAACCTTGTTTAATATTTTATAACAAATTTGTTTTGTTTTTAGTTTTTGAGCAATGTTTTGTTGTATGAATAAAATATTTGCATTATAAATTAAATATCTATTTGTGAAACTTTAATTGACCAAAACCAGTAAGTTTTGGTTTTGTAATAGTAATATATCATTGACAACTTTGATGATAATATGTTTCATAGTTCATTTGTGGCTGTAATTCTAAAAATCAAGAAAAACTGCTATGAATATAACAAGTTTGATTTAATAATTAAATTTGTATTATAAAATAATTTTTAAAAAGCTTTTGTTAAAAACTTTATACGGTCATAGTTGTTGAAATGAACCACAGTTCACAACAAATTTGATTTCAAACATTTATCTGCTGAAATTTATCAAACAAAAACTTTTAAAAATGGTTTCAATGCTTATAATTTTTATTCTATTAAAAATATTATTATTATTGTAGAATATTATTCAGCACATTAGCTACAAAGCAAAGATATATTTCATACCTTATATTTCCAAATTAAGAGCTTCTGTCTTTCCCTTTCAGAGCATTGTCGCTGCAATTGATAACTCAGGAACAAATCGACGATTATGACCCCGGACTGATGTTCACAATTCCGAGGCTGGCCATCGTCTCCGGGCTCGTAATATTTGTCGACGGTCCTCTCAACCTTGACCGAGGTCCTAAATCCCTCTCTGAATTATTCCGGCCTTTCCGAGTGAGTATGATGAGCCATTGGATAGTTTTTGAATGATGACCATTACTTTACTGTCAGACACATGAAACAGACAATATTCGACAACAATAACAACTGTACATTAAACATGGACACAACCCCCAACTGACCACATATCAAACCATCAAACACGCACATAGACACCAACTACACAGACGCCAGACAGGACAACAAAGTCTTCAACAGACCAGCCCCAGACATAAACAACAATGAACAATCACTCCCACACATCATGCGCAGGACACTGGCACAGCTCAGAACAAATAGATCCCCACACCTACAAGAATACCTACACAAAATAGATCCAAAACTCGCCCATCACCAAACTGTCCGCTGTGCCAACACTACATACAAAACACTACACATCTTTTCACATGCCCCGTGTGTGGATCCTCTGTCAAGGATGGAGTGAGGTCGACAACAACAACTTTACTGCCATTGGATAGTTTTTGAATGATGAGCATTGGTCACTTAGGAAGTTTTTTTATAACGAACATTTACCATTGGCTTGGTTTTTGGTGGAGCATGCATAGCTAGGCTCTAAATAAGCATAGCAACTCCGATGTCATCCTCGTCTTTGACGTTAGACAATGACTTTAATAGTTGTATATTATCTTTACTATTAAAATTTAATTTCATATAGGCCTGATTATTGGTTTTAATGTATTAAGAGGCATTTTTATTTATTTGTATTTCTAAAAGCTCTATATATGTTTTATTATTTCTTTGTTGTCAAGTTGTTGCCGATCCCACTACCTCCTCAACAACTAATTTCAATTTATACAATATTTATCAAGTAATAACAAAAAAACTTAGCTAGTTATAAATAATGCCAGGAATTAATTTTTTGAGAAATCCCAAATTTGTGCTTTTTTGCTAAAAATCTAAAATTTAAAAACATTAATTTTTCTTAACTTTTTGGAGAGATTTAGCAATGATTATTTAATACCATGCTTGTTCAACAGTAATATGCTCTGGCCTTCCATAGATTTGTTGTGAATGTAAAAAAGAATTTTAGTTTGAAAAATTTAAAATTTAATTTCTTCATTATTTTTTCAGCCCTTGTTAACGAAAATTAGAGAACTTCTATGGACAATGACATCGGGAGAATTAGCCGCATTAGAAAAATCATTGTGCTCGATGGAGGAACCAAATGTGGCAAACAAAACTGCAATCGAAACTGATCCCACAATACCCGCTTCTTCCTATGGGCCTGCTGCTTATACATCCGAGTTTGTCCAAAAGTTTTATGCAAATTACTCATCCCATCAAACCTTCACACCAGAATTGTCGTCATTATATTTGGTCGGCAAGAAGAACGAACGACCCGAAAGAAAGAGAGACAAAAACTCAAAGCTTTCTAGGTCTAGCCGGGTCAGGCAAGAGCGTTTGAACGAGCGGTGTCTGGCAAGGTTGACGGACGGAGAAGAGAGGCCGAGAGCACAGAGGAAAAGACGTCGCAGCAATCACAGCCACCGTCATCATCAACAGCACTTACAGCAGCAGCAGCAGCAGCAGCAACAACAACAACAACAACATTCTTCCAGTAATAGTAACAGCAATTATTACCAGTCTGTGTCAACTCCATATTCTTATCACAATCAATATCAATACCCGCACAATCAAGATGCTTCCACCTCAATACCCACGAACCAACCCACTGTTCTCGACAGTGACAGCGATAAGGATGACCGGCGAAATCGCAGACATCATAGGCACCTTGGCAGACATTCTAGCACCAGGTCGGAGCGCAAAACCCAGCCCAAACCGATTAAGGAGATTGTTTGTTCGTGTGGAACTGTCGGTGCGGGTGAAAATGTCAACGAATCTTCATCTTCCAGACAGATGGATCCAAACTCTCGTCATCCACAAGATGATTCTATTTTCCAGCTGGATAACCACTCTCCCAACTGCGGCGTATCTTTGGTGAACGACGCACAAAACAACCGATCCTTTTCCAGAGCGAATCAAGCGAATTCGGCCAACAATGAGAACCTCTCCAGGAATTTGACCTACGACAACAATCAACACACAAGTTACTCAGAGGTGTTGGTTGAAAATCTCTCTCACCAAACTGCACAATTAAATTTATGTGAGGCTGATGTCCGCAATTGTGAAAATTGTGGAAGAACACAAAATTGTTGCTGTAATCAAATAAGAACTTCCTCTCCCGATTATTTTGCCGACAGCTCTCTCACAGAAAACACGCCGCCAACTTCGCCGCTTACATCAAAATTGAACGCTTCACAGAGTTCCGAGGAAAAAGTTACAAATTTCAACGAAATCAGTGATAATGATCAGTCAAACATTGCTCAAGAAAATATTTCGGGTTGTAGCGACAGTGTAAATACAATGTGTGCTTCCAGCAAGCTTCTTTCTCCCGGTGAATATCTAAGCGAGAATAAATCCGATTATTCTAATGATGGTCTCTGCAAGCAAAACACTACGTCTGCCGATGACAAAAGCAACGAAGTTTGCTCAAGTGGATCAACTTCCTCTCATCATTCAGGGACAGAAGACGATGAAGAAGTGGCTCTGGCATTGCAAGCAGCGGAAATAGCAGCCACATGGAAAGCTAGAGCTAGGTAAGCGTTTCAATATGTGAATATTTTCCTCAAAATAGTTCTTAATAAATTTTTTTTGTTGCTATAGCTGTTAAGTGCTTGGATATAATGTTCCTATGATATTACTAAAGCGAAAATGAATTAAAATGTTAGAAGGATTGCAGCAGATAATCTCAAAGTTTGATAGCCGAGGCAAAACGATGCTTTGAAGGTGAGAGATAATGGCTTCGTGGATACGAACACTGCCTGGAGATTGATGCTGCATAAGCAGATCACACTTCGAGTCTGCTCTAAGACTATTTCGTTGGGATTTGAACGTGGCTGTATTCCCTTAAAATCTCATATGCTAAGCTTACCCCGGCTTGGAGAACGCGCCATATGTCGGCTGCATATCCTTAGGGTACTCATCACTTGATGTGGATAGTAATATTAAGGTGGATATGTGAAGCGGGACAGAGATCGGTTAAGTTCGGTTAGACCAGGTATATAAAAGCACCACCGCATACTATTTATTATATTAAGATATCTCGCTCAATCCTGATAATTATCTATGCCTCTACGTCACCTTGGTGTCCTAGATAATTCATTGCTGATTGGTCAGGAGTGTTTTTATCTAATAATTTCAAACAAACCGGCAAGGTTGGGGGCGCAATTTTGTTTGTGCTCAAATGAACAGATGACACCTAGCGCAGGGTGTCAACAATGATTATATTTTTGTGTTTAAGATTTGTTTTTTTGCACTCTTTTCCCCAAAAATTGCCACAAAGTGGCCCATTTCTGCAATAAAAACTGAAAAATGGCAAAAGTGTCCTGCACTCCCAAAGCCAAATTTTATTAAATTGACAACGAGTCCTGGCGCAAAAAATATTAGTCAATTGATGGTGACGGACACTGCAGCAACATAAGTTATGATCAAAAATATATGAAAGCAAAACCTATATATTGAAAAAGATAATATTGATTGTAATACATTTTTCAGGTTCTCAGACCCACAAGACCTAATTCATAGGCTGTTTGTTTGCATATCTGGAGTTGCCGATCAACTGCAAACGAACTATCCGAGTGACTTGCGAAAGATTTTGAAGTGGGTGTTCCTGGTGAATCAGACTCCAGGCGAGGAGGAAATTGAAGTGGGGAAAAATGATGCCAAACAAGGCGAAGAATTCATCTCTAGTCCAAGTGAACCGTACAACGACAGTCATTCTACTGGTGCGACTCTTTCCATTTTTGTCGAGCATGCGTAGCAAAGCTCTACATAGGCATAGCGTTTCCGATGTCGTCGTCGGCGTTATATCATCTATACTATTATTATTTCTTTTCATATAGGCTTAGTTATTGGTTTTTGTCGAGTGTGCGTAGCGAAGCTCTACATAGGCGTAGCGTTTCCGATGTCCTCGTCGTTGTCGTCGGCGTTAGACAATGACTTGAATGCTTATATATCATCTATACTAATATTATTTCTTTTCA
>JARUHE010329656.1:0-10972 GCA_031471125.1 Archaeomysis grebnitzkii | reverse complement strand
TCTTTTCTTTGGAGACAGAAGAAACTTTTCAGACGATTCACCTTTTGTTTGCACATACAATAAGAATTATTTGTAATCCTAACGTGCATGTGTTTTAGTTCTTATACCAACACTTAGGCATGCGTTTAAAGGTTAACGATTTATGAAAAAGAAAACATTATGATGCGTTGGTAAGCATTCAACAAAGAAAGTGCTAACCGTTCTCATGTACGAATCACGTTGGAATTTGTTAACCGCTAACAGACGGCAGTCAATAAGTGGTTTTATTTTTTACAATAACTTTGAACTATTTGTTGATATTATGTCAATTAATAGCTAGCAGGGATCTTGAATGCATTCTAAGACAAACCATGTATTAATAATAATGACAATTTTTAATAATTTAGATACTTCTTTGAGATTGTTTCTGGCGAAACTAGATTGAGATGTCAGATTCTAACCATATACCATCTATGAAAATGGAATGCCACTACTTCATTTCAAATTTATGTAATGTTCAGCTATCTTGCTTTGTCATTGAGCAATGTTTACGCCATATCGAATACGTTTAATATTATTTTCGATTGCATCTTTTTAGCGATTGCAATACAATTGTAATCTCTTTAGTAAAATGATTGTATATAATGATATTTAAAAAACAACATAGTTCAAGTATTTACAATATAATTAATTAATTCATATGCTTAAAATATACTTATATATTATTATTATTTTTATTAAATACAAAAATGTAGTCAAAAATAATATTCAATCAATTTTCAACGGCTCAATAAAATTTCTAGATAGCCAAAAACTGCTTCAAAACCTTCTAAACTAAAAGGATAGTATTTCAATTTGTATAATTGTTATATGGTTCCAGCATGGACTTTCTTCAAGTCTTAGATGGTACTCCAAATGCGCATCTGTTATTCTTTTTCTCAACGAATTCTTGATTTGTGCTAACATTTTAACCGTTTCTTGTAATATTGGTGATCCATAGGGCTAATGGATTATTCCATTTTATACAACTCAAGTTGGTTTATGTTTTTAATAAATGTATACAGGGAAATATTTGCCTGTACACGTAAATTATTTATTTAAATCATAAATAACTTCATTTCTATCCCTGGTGTTACATACGATCGATAGAGTAAACCATTAGACTTAGGTATGACTGGTGCTACAAGAAACAGTGAAAGTGCTAAGATTTAGATTGTGGATTACCACAAAATATCATATAAAAGCATCAAATCAATCGGTGATCTTACTTGCAAAAGCGAAGGATTCTACAACCGTTTCCTAGTCTCAGCAGATTTTCTTTACTATGAAACATATTTAAGTTTGCTACATTCAGACATCATAACTTTTCTAACGGGCATTTTAATATTGTCAAAACGTTATTATAACGTTATTTTAAAATCTTCTAACATTTATACAACGTTGTATTTTGTAAAACCTTTGTTATTGGAATTAGTATTGAAGCCAACGATTACAAACATCTGATAACGGTGTTTAAACGTTATAACAACTTTCCGTACACATTTTACACTAACCAACTTCAATAAAATGTTATATAAACGTTTTTAAAACAACGTTGTTTCAACCATTACTTAACGTTTATGAAACGTCTGTGTATAACTATTCCACAATAAACCTGTAGTCAACGTTTCATTAACGTTGTTTATGTAATCATAGATCAACAAACGTTTAAGTTGAAACAGCGTTGTTTTAAAAACGTTCATACAACGTTGTATAGATGTTCCTTAGAGTAAAAAGTTTTTATAATATTTAAACAACGTTATCTGATGTTTATACAACGTTGGCTTCAATACTAATTCCAATGACAAAGATTTTACAAAAAAAACATTTTAATAACGTTTGTATTGGGTTTGTTGCTTAAAAAACCTCAGTTCAACTGTCAAACAATGATTGATACAACGCGCGGTGGTTGCCCACTGGGTTCATTATTCTGCTATCCATTAAGTGAAGCTGAAAAACTAGCTTGAGGCAAAAAACAAACTCATATTACTCCAAAATTTTACATTTATAATATTGATTTTAATAATAAACGTTGTCACCGGTTGAACGTATTTTGTAAGCATATGTATAACTAATTTAATGAAGTTATACTTCGTTCATTTTAAGTTCTGACAGTATGATTTAGCATTACCTAGTTCCTATTTTGTAAGGATGCAATTGTTATATTATATTATAAATTATAATACCTTCTTTGAAATGCGCGTTGTTTAAGGGTACACAGGTTTAGTTCAATTTATCGCCACCAGAGGCCGAACTTGAGGAGAATATTTGTAGCACGAACATTGTGCTAAAAATATTTATTGATGGTGAATGTAGCTTCTATGTAAATAGAAATAACTGCTCATAAATGAGTAGTAAAAATGTCGACGTATAAAGAAAGAGTGGTTTAAGTATATGCCTGAAGCTTTCCTTTTTAGGGAAAGGATGGCTAAGACATTAAATTGCTCTTTGGTAATGGGTTTGCGACGAGAATCATGCCATACTGAGAACATATTTGGGTAAAACCAATTTACATTCTTAACTGCAATATATATGCACAACGTTCGTGCTAAAAATATTTATTGATGGTGAATGTCGCTTCTATGTAAATAGAAATAACTGCTCAGAAATGAGTGGTAAAAATGTTGACGTATATAAAAAGAGTGATTTAAGTCTATGCCTGAAGCTTTCCTTTTTAGGGAGTGGATGGCTAAGACATTAAGTAGCTAGCTCTTTGGTAATGGGTTGGCGACGCGAGCCATGCCATACTGTGAAGATATTTGGGTAAAACCAATTTACATTCTTAACCGCAATATATATATATTTCTTTAAAAAATAATAAATTTTGTTCACATTTTCCCAAAATGTTGTATAACTATAGCTAAGGTCTAATAATGAATGAGGATAATTATCAATGGTAAAAATGTCTTTCGCGTCGATAATGGGAAGATAAATGATTATAAATCGTAAATAATTAACTATAATGCAAAAACAAATTCTGACTGAATCACGGCTAAAATACAACAAAATCATATTTGAAAATAACTCGCATTACCTAAGTCGAAGTTTTCTTTATTGTATGCAATAAATAAGCGCCCACCCAACCCTTAATTATACTTATTTATTATATTTAGTTTGTTTATTTATTTATCATATTTATTTATATTTATAAATAAATAAGTGCCCACCCAACCCTTATTATATTATTTTTATTTGACTCCTTTGTCTTCTGATTATTTATGTAAGTTACAAATCAAGGTCAAAGACTTATAATCCATTGATTTTTTAATCAATTGTAGAATAATTTAAACATTTTATTTGTTATATTTTATGTTTACATGTTTATAAACTTTTGTTAGTTATTTACTTATTTAATGTTATTATTTATTAGCTATATTAGTTATATTTTTGTTATATATTAGTTATATTAGTTTTATTAGTTATTTACTTATCTAATATTATTATTTATTAGCTATGTTAGTTATATATTTGTTGTATATTATATATTAGTTATATTAGTTTTATTAGTTATTTACTTATTTAATATTTAGTATTTATTACATTTTTATAAATTGTCGTTATTTAATTATTTATTATTATTATTATTTATTAGTTTAATTAGTTTTATATTAGTTATATATTATATATTAGTTATATTAGTTTTAATAGTTATTTACTTATTTATTATTTGCTCCTTACTATCTATTACATGAGTATTTTGTTCAGCTTTCACTAAATTCCGTTTATTAAAAATGGTTTATTTAGTAACTTGATATAATGGATCTTACAGTTTATTTGATACACTTCACGCTCATAAACTGTTTTTAACTATTTTTAGAAATATAATTACCATTGTTGTGCATTTTTAAATTAACTTAAAATAATAAAACATTATTTCTATTTTACAGGCCTGAAGCATAAAGTTTTATTCTCCAGACCACATAATTGTACAAAATATGGGCATTTAAAAATCAAAGTATTTGACAAAATAATTATTTAGATTTGATTCATAATTTTAAGAATTTAATTAAAAATTAAGATTTGTAAATAAAATATTACTCTGAAACAGATTAAAGTGTAAATTGTGAAAAGTGTGACTTCAAGTTGTTCAATATTTATAGATTAGTTCCAAATAAATGATTATATTCTACAACTTTAATGTATACTTGTTAAAAGTATACGTATACACTATTTGTTCACATACAAACAAGTACAAAACTATTTTTTAAAAATTAATTTATTTGTTAAATCATTTTTTAACAAACGCATTGAAAGCGTTTTTTTCAAAAATTTAAAAAGTTTGACAAAAAATATAATCATGAAGAATCCAAGTGTTTTATCGCCAAGCCTAGACTCCTTATTCAAACAATACGAGAACCGCAAACCAACCAGCCACCTCCCCCAAAAAACAACATTGAGACCAGCCAAGCCGACTGAGTTTGCCAGTGAGAAAAAATATTATGGAATCAACCAACGAACACGGACACCTAAACCCAAGACTAGAACAACCACCGCAATGTTTGATGACGTCACAACAACCACACCCAACTTACCCAAACTCAATGACGTCACCCAATCCCCAATAAATTCCATGATGGCAACAGCGGCTACAGTGTTGAGTGGAATCCAAAGTTTTGTCAGTGACCCGATGACAGGTAAGATATGCTGAGTCATTCGATGATTAATTGTATTCTTGAATTGCATGACAAAATAAACAAGGTTTGTTTTTAAGAGCACTTCTTTTCTATAATTTATATCGTAGCATAAAAGGTATCAAGTCTGGTTAATAACGGCTCTATATTATTATAATTGAATCAAGTTTCGGTCAAAACCTTGATATTTTTTAATTTTCTAAAAAGTGAGGTTTAGCTTAAATTTTATTAACATTTTGAACTGTATTTTTCTGAATTTATACCCACTGATGTGTAAAGAAATGTTAATTTCTTGATCTTGCTCTAAAGGGAAATGAAATTCTGATGAAGACCTCACAATATGTCGCTTTATTAATTTTAAATTCTTCAATAAAAATAATAAAAACAAGTGTTTTCAATGTTTTAAAAACATAAATAAATGATTATCAATTTCATTTACGCTGTATAAATGAAAGTTTATATTTATAACTTTTGTAGTCTAATGAAAACTGAAAAAAACTTGTATTACTTAATTTTTCAAACTCTTTATGACCTTTAATTAAAAAAACAATCAGTATTTAGTGTTAAGAATTATATAATTGTGAAAGCGTAAGGAAACTCAATCTCCATCTTTCGATTTTATTTTTATTTTTTGAGAATTTTAAACTCGAATTTTAACTAAAACTTGATTCAATTTTAATATTACAAAAGCGTGTTTAACCAACGCTAATTCTACTACAGGTCTTTCACATCGAAATTCCTATTACACAACACGTTCTCGAACCCATCTTTTCTTGTTACGAGATTAACTTTCTTGTCTTTCGATCAATGTTAAAATAGTTGATCTATGATGAAGAAGAGTTGGGTCGATATCACGTTATGGTTGGTATCTATGCTACAAGTTATGTTGCCAATGGTTTTTGTAATAGTCAAAACTTTATGGCAAGTAACACGGGAGGCCTGTTGGTTTAACCCGACATGATGAACTTCTGGTAAAATATTAATTCTAAGAAAAGAAAGTGTCGTTAAGAACGCACCTTCAATACTCATTATTTATCTCTTTTACTCAGAGTAAGAAATTAAAATGTCATTACAGGATAAACTACTTTATTTCAAATTTAAATTTTTGTCCATAATGTACTATTGTCCAAGAAATAAGAGTCCTCGGCTAATAAGAAAATATTTGAGTTATGCAGTTCTGAATTATTTAATCAGCCTTAAAATAAAAAAGAAATAAGAATATTTATGTTTTAATATTTTGTTAAACCCAACAATTTAAAATTGTACATTTTCACTCGATTTTAGGTGATGAGGACTCTTATTTCTTGGGCGACAGTATCATTAAAAGTTTTCAATTGCCATTCAACATATTGTGAGCTAGGTTTATACTATAACTTGTAAGTAATAAATAATAATAATTTGTAAGTAATAAATAATAATAATTTGTTAAAAGATGACAACAAAATTGATGGAAACCAAACGACAAGAGTCACCGACCAGAACGATTTCATGGACATGGCCTCGGCAGCCCGATCTCTGATAAGCTTCGAGGCAGTCCTGACAGCTCTCCTGTATCTGTCCTTCGGGATTTTCCTCTTCAAAATGATCCAAAAGAGTCTGGACGCGAAGAAGACCGAGGAGTTGATGTCTCTTTTGCAGGGAAGGGATCTAGTGGAGGACGAATATATTTCCATGGCCAGGAAAATTGTCTCGGCTGTGGAAAGTGTAAGTTTATGAGAAATTGTATCTCGGATATTGTAGCGGCGTTTCGAACATGTTTCATTATTTTGATGAAACATGCTTTACAAGATTGCATAAAAAATAATATCTTAAATGACAATACAAAACTTTTAAAAAAAACATTCATGAGGTTGTAAAAAGTAAGGAATAAACCGCTTCTTACGAATTATAACTCAATATATATTGTTATTAATTTCTATTTTTAGAAAGTTTAAAATGATTATAAATATAATTTATTACTTCCATGTCTTGCTAGAAATGTTTATAATTTATTTTGATTGCTTGTTTCAACAGGCACCAGACCTAACCATTCCTAAGGTCCTAGAAGCAGTGCAGGCCTGGCAAACAGGAACCATTCGACCGCATTGTTTACCTTTACATTTGTGTGAGAAACGATATTCAAAGAAAAAAGAATCAAACTTCTACTCTACAGCTGCAGGGTAATATAGCAAAGGTTTTATTTAAGCAAACTAAGAACTTGTAATTTAAAATTTGAATCACATTATAAACTAAAATTATAATTAAATTAAATTAAATTAACTAAATTATTGTCCTCAGAATGGGAGCAGCTTTATGGCAGGGGATTTCTAAGCCTCACGTTATTTTGGAGAACATTGCAGCAACTTGGATGGGTTTGAACAACTTTCCTTGCGGTCACTTCAAAAAGGCTTGCATGAAAGACATTCGACAGGATAATAGAGCACGATCACAGAGTAACTTCTTGGACAATTATAATGACTTAGTATCTTCGTTGAAAAAAATGGAATCATTTGGTGATGCCATATTGTCATCAAATAATCCAACTATTATACAGCTTGAGAAACATAATGATTCTTATGCATTTCCAGCAGTGCAACATCCTGAAACAAGAGACAA
The DNA here is from genome assembly GCA_031471125.1 of Archaeomysis grebnitzkii. Classification (NCBI taxonomy): domain Eukaryota; kingdom Metazoa; phylum Arthropoda; class Malacostraca; order Mysida; family Mysidae; genus Archaeomysis; species Archaeomysis grebnitzkii. Next base: position 3,728 of record JARUHE010329656.1, on the reverse strand, counting down.
ACAAAATAAGATGTCAACCAACAGTACAAATACTCCAAAAATTAAGAAAAATCCCAAAAATAAAACAAATGATAAAGTTAAATCTGAAATTGAGGTTAAATTGGGATCATTCACCTCAACAAAAGAGAGTAAAAACTTATTTATAGGAAGTAACAAAAATGAAAATCAAAAGATGGCTAGAACAGCATTGCCTGCACAATTTCACAACTATCCATCAATAATACAAACAAATAATTTAAAAAACAATAAAACTTTATCTTCCACAACAAAATTACCAAACACAAAACAGAAAAATGATAAGCTTCACGTGAGCAATTTTGACATCAGAGATACTAAACTTACTTCAAAAATTGATTCCAATCCACCAGTTTCAAAAGAGAAAAAAAGTAATACTGCCTCGAAAAGTGATTCAGAATTAATCTTAAGTGAATTGAGCAAAACTATAAGGAGCAAAAAAACGTTTCTCAATAACGGAGGAAACTTCTAATCATTTATGCGTTTACGAGACAACTTTATAGCATTGATAAATGTTACAAGCACATTATCGAATCCAGATTTTGAAAGATGAATTAATATACTGTAGCCGTTTCTTGTAACACCATTGATACATAAGTCTAATGGCTTAGTCCATCTTATATAACACCGGTGTTAGAATAAATGGTTAAATAGTTAACAAGACAAACATAAGCTACGAAGAGCAGGCTGGCACCATCTTATAAGATCTTACAAGACCTGTTTTGTTGTTTCCACAGCAGAACTCAGCAACAGAACTCATCGAACATTTAAGAAATATCTTCCAGTTAATCATCCAAAATATGTTTTATAACCTTGATTTTATGAAGAAATTGTGGTAAAACTTTACAGAAATACCGACTGTAGATTTATCGATTGAATGCCACTCACGTAAAAAATCAGAAAATGGTAACAATTTAGTTTTTGACGGCACATGCTCTAATTTTGTATCTTATGTTAACAGCTCACAGCAACTATTATTCTTGCTATGTTTAACCCAATAACGCCCGAATTATTTATGTCATAAGATCTTTAACACAACAATGTTTGCATTAAAAATAAGCTTTTTTAAACGTCACTTAAAAGACCCAAATGGGCGTTATAGGGTTAAGGGTCATTTTCAGCACTACCATACATGTGATTTGGTCCTTATAGCAATAATCAGTCAGACGTGAAAGGGTAATTTCTCATAAATCTCAATAAAATTATTTTAACGTGATTGGAGTCATTGGCCGTTGTTTGCATTTTACTTTTGTACCAATTTTTAGCTTAACATCGGTTTGTCGTTTTTTCATACATATCAATATTTTTTTATTGTTAGCATTTTTTATGTTATTGTTATTATTACCAGTATCATTATTACTGTTATTGTTGTTGTTATGATTATTGCTGTTGTTATCATTATTGCTGTTATTGTTATTTTTATCTTTATTATTATTGTTTAACGTTTTTATTAATGTATAGTTATTGTAGTTCTCTTTTCATTATCATTTTAACACATTAATAGAATTATTTTTTGTTTTATCTATTCATTGTTATTATTATAATCATTTTCATTATTATAATAGTAATAATTTTTATTGTTATTATCTTTATTCTTATTTCGTATTATTATTGTTATTTTGTATTATTACCATTACATATATTGATAGTAACAATAGTATACGATCATACCATCATGTTTTATTAAGCTGTGTTTGAGAAACCAGCAACTATAAATGACCTCTGGTTGTTGTTGGAACGGTTGATGATTTGTGGATTTCGAAATAATAAAAAAGTAATTTTACAGAAAAGTTTGTTTAAATGAAAATAAAGAACAGAAAATTGTTGTTGTCGTTATCGACCCCCTCCATTCTACACTGGTGTCGCTAAAGATTTTTTTTTGTGAAAAAAATGTAATTATTAAAACACATTTTTATAGAAAGTTAAAATTCCTGATTAGCCGAGGTTTTTATTTGAAGGTTAAGAGAAAAGTTTATTTAAAAGAAAAAGAACTGGATATTCTAAGGTAGAATCCCTGAAGGACTTGTTTTCCAAAAAATAATAGACATGTTAGGAGTTTTTAGACTTAGCCAATTAATCATCAAATTCATGATGAACAATTTTTTTTGAGTTTTAGAGATAATTTTATTGGAAGCGAATGAAAGAAAAGTGTTATTATTTAACGTTTGTTGAACTATGGTTACATAAAAGACGTTAATGAAACTTTTTGTACAGGTTTGTTAATTATAGAATAGTTATAAACAGACGTTCAGAAACGATAAAGAATGGTTAGTTGGAACAACATTGTTTTTTTAAAATGTTCATATAACATTGCATTGAAGTCTGTCAAAGTGAAGTTTTTCAGAAAGTTGTTATAACGTTTAAATAACGTTATCAAATGTTCATACAACGTTGGCTTCAATAATAATTATAATGAAAAAGGTTTTGCAAAGTACAACGCTGTATAAATGTTAGAAGATTAAAATGCTTGTTGGGAAAAATATATATATATATATATCGATACTTTTCTCTAAACTTTTAAATAAATTCTGAGTTAATCATGAATTTAATAAGAAAATGGCCAAGGTAACAAAATCCCTTATAAAACGTATGTTTTTATTGAATAAATACTTATTTAAGAAAAACATCTAAGTAACATCAGTATAGAATGTTATATCATTTGTTTTCATTTAAGCAAACTTTTCTGTAAAATTATTTTTGAAAAAATGGCAAAATTTACAGTCAAAAATCATCTACCGTCCAAACAACAACCAGAGGGCATTTATAGAAGCTGGTCTTTCAGACACAACTTAATAATATTACACTCAAATATATAGTTACTTTAATAAAAAAACAAAAGACCAAACAAATATAGAAACGAACAGGAAAACAACTGAACAAACAAACGTACAGACATAGGGCGAACAGACAAACAAATGAACAAAGGAACTCACGAAGAAAAAAAAAGTAAATAAATAAAAAACAAATATTCAAGTGAACGTACAAACAATTAAACAAACAAACACATAAACAAACAAACAAACAGACACATAAAACCAACAAACAGGCAAATAATTATACAAACAAAAACACAAGGACACACATAAACAGACAAACAAATAAATAAACAAACAACTACACACACAAATGAACAAACACTCAAACACACAAACAAACAAACAGACACATAAAACCAACAAACAGGCAAATAATTATACAAAAAAAAACACAAGGACACACATAAACAGACAAACAAATAAATAAACAAACAACCACACACACAAATGAATAAACACACAAACAAACAAACAAAAAATGAACAAACACACAAACAAACAAACACACAAACAAACAAGCGAAAAAGGACACATACGTGGGAGGAAAAGTTCGACCCACAACGCATTAAAAACAATTCCTAATTTTTGCTCAAATAATTCTAATTAAAAATGATGTCTTTAACAGGTGGCAGGTGTTATACACACACATACACACACACACACATATATACACACAAACACACACACATATATATATATACATATATATATATATATATATATATATAATTTCACCACAATCTAAAAAGTAATTGCAAATTTACAGTCAAATAAATAAATAAACCTCTCTAAAACATATATTAACTCATAATGAAATTTGGATCAATATTTTTCATATTAAAGGTCATTGAAAGATTGGAGTAAAAGTTACTCTGTTTGAACTCTTTTGTCCAACCC
>JARUHE010329645.1:0-10972 GCA_031471125.1 Archaeomysis grebnitzkii | reverse complement strand
CATCTTGATTTTTCACATACAGAACTTGATCCTGTGCGCAGTATCATATGCCTTGGTAAATCAGGGTTTATCTGTAGTTATGGCATCGCTGCCCTCGCATTGAAAAGATAATAACAAAACAGTTATTTGTGTTATAAAATATTTTTTGTTTTTACCTCAAAAGCAATCAACCAGAACTCAAATTATTATTCTAACATTTTATTTGAAACTGTTTTTTTTTATAGTTTTATTTAATTTTGAAAAAAGAGAAATTCTTTTTGTGCAAACAAATAATTTGCACATCTCTAACTTGCGTATTCCAACGTTTGGCAACCCAACTCATCTTCTTGCTAGAGCCTAGATTGATACCTTAGTTTTAGGGTTTTTGTTTCTTCCTGAATGTGTTTCAATAATTGTTTTTTTCTGATGCTCTATATTATGTTTTGAAATAAGAAAAGCGATCTTATGACAAGTGTAATAAATTTAAGTATTTTCTACTAGATAATAAAAAAATCCGATTGCATATGGCAAGAAATAAAACTACCAGTAGACATAGGCCTAGATGGAAATACAACTAGCAAACAAAGGCTAAGATGAACCATTGCCATAAAAGATTTCTACAAGCAGTTGCACAATACAAATAACCAGCAACTTATAGTTCTTTGGGTCGGTTATGGCGCCACCCGATGTAGTTTGAATAGTTTTTTACTTAACTTCGTATGTTGTGAGCTCTATAAGCTCTTTGTATTTACTTAATTTCATATGTTGGGAATAAATTGTTCTCGTGGTGATGATTATATACTACTGACTTGTGTGATTGTTTATCAGAAAAATAAATATTTTTGCAAAAAATGTAATCTTAATTAGCTTTCTATTATGTTATGAACTAACTTTATTTTTTTTCCAGATACATGTGTGAGGAAAAACAAAGAAAAATGGCCCGATTGTCAAACTTCATAAAATTGGAAACAAAAAACAAATGTTGATTAAAACATTTAAGTTAATGAATCCTAGAATAGAATCAACTATAAATCTATGTCCACGTATATCAAACATATTTATATATAATTTGCATACTAGAAGTAAAACATTCATACTCTCGCATAATGTAAATATTCTAAATCTGTAAATAATTCTATATTTGTAAAAAAGTTCAAACCCACAAGTGAAATTATGATAAAGGGTCAAATCAACAACGATCTAATTGAGCTCTACAACAGTGTTGCATTCCACACACCTAATGTGGAACAAAGTTTTCTAGAGACAACTAGCATACGATTTACTGCCTGCTTAGAAAATACATTCTACAGTTATGGCAAATTTATTTCAGACTATCCAAAACTATTTATTTTGTTTTCACTCACTATTCCAGCTATTTGTGCCATTGGTCTTCTTGACTTCACAACTGAAAATAGGCCTTTCAAGCTATGGATTCCACAAGATTCTGATTTCATAAAAGTATTTGAATGGCAAAAACATAATTTTCGTAATGAAGTGAGAGTGCATAGCGTAATTTATGAGGCAGAAAATGTTTTAACTAAAGATGTTATCAGAGAAATATTGAAAATCCACAAAGAAATAGAAAACATTAAAGTGAGTGGGGTATCCTGGTTTAAAACATGTCTAACCTTACCTACAGCCCCTAAATTCATCAGTAAAAATGAAAGTGATATTAAATGGTTTTCCTTACCAAGACAAGAACGAGATACAGACTGGTTTTTTAATATTCCACATGAAAGTTATTGTTCCTACCAAAGACGCTTAAAAGAGACTTGCATGGAAAACAGTATATTAGAATTATGGGGCTACAACGAAAGTATATTGGATTCATTAACTAATGAGAATATTGTCTATGATGTTAATTATGAATACACAAGTCAAGTATTTGGACATCAAAAAGATTTTATAAAATATTTAGGAGGAGTTGAGAAAGACAAAGATGGAATGATCATTGGTGCCAAAGCAACAATCCATACATGGTCATCGAATATTATATCGAACGAAAAAGAAAATGTTAACTTTGTGTTGGATCCGCAATCTGGAATTATAATTGACAAGCGAATTCTACAATGGGAAAAGCGTTTTATTGCCAAGGTCATTGAGTTGAATGATAAGAATCCGAACATGTCAATTTATGTTAATGCAGCTCGCAGTTACGGTGATGTCAGCGACGTCACAATTAAGGATGATTCGGAAAGATTAGCTTTAGGGTTTGTTGTTGTCTTGTTTTACATCATCCTTATGTTGGGAAATTCAAACTTTCTGGAGTTTCGGCCGTTGCTCTCTCTAGTTGGCATATCGTCCATTGCAATATCAATTGTGGTGTCGTATGGAATGTCTTCAGCCTTCGGTATATCTTACGGCCCAGTAAACAATGTTCTTCCATTTTTACTTCTAGGTATTGGTGTTGACGACATGTTTGTCATCGTCCAAACATGGACTAATCTGAAAAATGAAGAAAAGAAACTTCCTTTGAATGAGCAAATGGGCCTGGCGCTTAAGCATGCGGGTGTCTCAATCACAGTGACAAGCGTTACAGATTTCATGGTTTTCTTAATAGGAAGCATAACTGCTCTTCCAGCTCTGAGATCGTTCTGTTTATATGCAGCTATTGGCATTGCAGCATTGTACATTTTCCAGCTCACCTACTTTATGGCTTTCTTTTGCATTGACCAAAAACGAATTAATAGCAAAAGAAACTCTCTATTTTGTTGTTGGAAAATGAAAAACTGGTTTCCAAACGGAATTGGTCAAAACGACATTTTAAAGGCATTTTTCAAAGACATCTATGGTCATTTTCTGCTTAAAAATGCGATAAAAACAACTGTTATGCTGTTTACTGTGATTATATTTTTGCTGTCCATTATCGGGACGATCAAACTGCGACAAGAGTTCAATCATATTTGGTTTCTTCCACAGGACTCTTACTTGTATACATTTTTTGACCGGCAAAATGAGCTTTTCCCTTCCGCCGGAGAGGAAGGTGTTGTCTTCTTTGGAAATGTCAGTTTAACAGACGAACTTGAAAATATTGAAGAGTTGATCAACAAAATGCAGAAAAACAAATACATTAGTGAAATTGACGATTGGTACAGCCCTTTTAAAACTTTTTGTACCAACAAATACAAAATGTATTCAGTTTCTAACATGACAGATTCTGTTTTTGAGGACAGCTTATCTGAATTTCTATTTTCTCCATTGGGTCTAAAATATAAATCCAGGAACTTTCAGTTCATAAAACGTGCCAGATGCAATAAACCCATACCTGAGATCTTATCATCAAGCATTAATTACAAGCACAACGTATTAAAAAATTCAAAAGATAAAATTCTTGCAATGGACAGTGTAAAAGAAATTGTGAATAGCATAGATTTTGCAGGATACGTAGAATGCTGGGCACAAGTATACAGCACGTGGGAAACTGATCGAATTATTTCAAAGGAGTTATACCAAAACATGTTCATTGCAATGATAGCAGTTTTTCTAATTACAGTTTTCATGATTGCGTCTTTAAAAATTGGTGCAATGATCATGCTCTGCGTATTTATGACTCTTGTCGATGTGGCTGCACTGATGAATTGGTGGGGACTGACAATTGACACCGTGTCTTGTATAGACTTAGTTTTAGCAGTCGGCTTATGCGTTGACTATTCTGTCCATATTGGCTACACATTCATGACGATTCATGGAACTCGGGACACTCGTACTAAATTGACCTTAGAGAAAATTGGTCCAGCGGTTCTGAATGGGGGCCTCAGCACCTTTCTGGCCTTTATACTTTTGGCTAATTCCAAGTCCCATGTCTTCACCACGTTTTTCAAGGTATGTTCATAAATTGTTTTTACATTATATATTGTTCATATTTAATATTTTATAGTATAATACTACTAAATATGTTGTAGAATTTTTTTTAACTTAAACTATTAACAATTACCTTGTACGAGATAATATACATGTCCTAGTAAAAATAATAAAAATAAAAGTAAATTATAGTACTTGTATTGAGTTTACCAAAGTTTTGAAACTTCGAGTTTATTTCACAAAAATAGAATTTATTCAGTCTACAGTATGGTTATCAACAAACTACGTTGTGTAAGAGAAACAATTTTGTGAAAACCTAACAGTTGTTGGAAAAACTATTTTGTTGCTCTAAAAACGTCAGAGTATAGTTTGATGTTTAGCTACAAGTTTTTTACTTATGTAAACATACAACATTGAAACGATAGGAAGCAACTTCAGTTTTACTAGAAGAATATTTGTAAATTTTAATTTAATGTAGTCAATAGTAAAGTAGTTTAGAATATTTAATGGTATCAATGGTTAATTGATCGAGTTTTATAAATTATAATCATGAGAAACTAATTTTTACATATCTTACAGATATTTTTTGGAGTATGTTTCTTTGGTCTTTACCATGGCCTAGTATTTCTACCCGTCCTGCTATCCATGTACGGACCCACGCCGTATGCATTAACAAACCTGGATTTACTTGAACTGGAAATTCCCTCACCGAGAAAAAGAAACTCCGTCGATACCATCGACACGATCAGCTCCAACATTTGTTACGACCAGAGCATAACTGCGACACCTTCTGACTCGCCAATTGCGACATCCAAATACGTGAATCCCGCCGACCTGACCAAGGTGAGTATCGAGGACGAGTCCATGATAGACCTCGCAGTTGATTCCGCGTCACGATCACGAAAACCCTCCCAAGAGTCGATCTTCAACCCTCTGAGGAGACCCTCCACTACAGCCAAACTAAGGAGGGCGTCAACTCTGGCGAGTTTCCGCGAATTTTACGACAAGCATCACCTGCCCAATAGAATACACGCGAGCACGAGGGAAGATCTGAACGAAGCTGCGACTTCAAATCAGGAGAGAGTCACGCCAGCAGAGAGAGATATTTCGATAGAGGAGGAGGCGGAGGCGGTGCGAGTTTGGGCAAGGAGGCCCTCAGTAGAGGTGGTTCCGATGACCAGGAGAGCCTCTTTGGACATCCCGGCCAGAGCCCGGCGGCTGTCCGTCGAAGTGCCAGGAATCAGTGTGAACGGAAGGAGGATCTCCAACCCTTACATCATTGATGGGGCCACCAACTCCAAATAACGTGATAGATCATTGGTGTGGTCTCTTTGGATTAGGCTGCAGTTGTAAGAAAAAAGCCAGAAATAAGTAAGGAACAAGCTGTTGCAAGGTCACCAATCAAATATTAACCAACTTTACTCCTTATAACTCAGTCATAAGAAACAATCTTTAGCTTAGATATATATAAGCTCAGCAAAATATATATTTTCTGACCAAACGTTCAAAGCCCTCAACAAGTTTTTCAACTTTCATTACATATATTCTAGTTATTACTTAACTTAGAAAATATTTGAGCACTAGTTTATGAACACTAATGCAATTTTAATAGATTTTATCTAAATTTTAATTCCAGTACAAAGTTAAGAATTAAATATTAATACACAAACTCTTTGGAACTGAATAAGGTACACGATTATACTATTCTTTAGTTATCTTACTACAAGATAAACAATGATTTCATTATTTCAGAATGTTATGTGAAGCAAAATGGAAATCTAAAAAATATAAAGCCATACCAAGTCGTGTGGACTTTCCATAACGCCTTTGCTATACAAATTAAGAAATGTGGCAAGTGAGCGTCATCAACCAATCACCCAAAACATAATATCGAAATTTCTGTTTCAAAAACATCAAACTTGAAATTTTGTGGAAAAATTCCCTTTTTTCGCCTACTTTGAATTGTTCTACGTAATGAGTATTGAATAAAAGTACAAATATTTCATTTTTTAAATCTGCAATCAAATTAAAATTATAATTTAAATCCATTCATTCGAACATTTATTAAACAAAAATTATTCATAAATACTTCGAAAAAAGTTAGCCCATGATTTCTGAGAATATAAATTCATTTTAAGTGATCATTCATAAATTTATTCCTAAAACAATTTACGAATGAAAATATTTCCACAATTTCTTGTGTAGTTGAATCAATTTATAAAATTCAGTGACATTTAAAACTATTTTAATTAACTGAAACTAATTTGGATTTTACAAATTACATAATTTCACAAAATCAATATAAGTTTTTTTTTCACTTTAAAATATTTGCATATCATGTCATTATAAATAATTATTTGTTCAGTAATCTTGTATTTATTTCATGTCAAATATAATTATCATTAATGCCACCTAAAAAAACAATTTTATTAATTGTAAACATTTTCAATAAATGTAGAAATAAAATTATTTTGGTTACTTGTGCTAAAATAGCTTAACTTTTCAATGTAAAACTTCAAAAATGTACAATTTTGAATTACTATAAGCTTTAATCGGTATTCTGACATTACATTCTAAGAATAACTCTAAAATTTTTGTTTTAATCTTTAAATACTTATTACTAATATATTTATAATGTAATACAGTTGAAATACATAATCTGTTGTTGTTAGAACACATTTCTTAAATAATTAAACAAAAGCTATTTTTACATCTTTAAATATAGATTTAATGCAAAGAAAATCAAACTAGAAAGTAAATATATTTTTTTTGGCACTTTTTTTGGTAGATTTTAAGCAGATACAGGAAAAGGTATTTTGTATTGTTGAAGTATGCATATGATTTCACAATTTAAAAGTTGAATTAAACTTTAAATTTTCTTTTTAATTTTTTTTTCGGTTCAATTGTATGAAAAATAAATTAATAACATATTCAGTATTATAACGAATGTACAAAAAATAAAAAATGAAATTGCATTTTGAAAAGAAAAAATAATTAAGAAACAAATATAATTATATTATATACATTTTCCAACCATTCATATTATGTAACGTTTTTCATGATTCTGTAATAACTACCAGTTGAACCTAACCGTACAATTTCTTAGCTTCATTTATAAATTAAATTGAAATAATTTTGTTTACAAGTTTTTGAAAGTAATAATAAATGTGTTTCTGTTCAGATAAAAATGATTAAATCAGAAAACTAACTTCATAACAAGAAATTTATGATCAGTTTTCTTCAGTTTAAGACATGTTTACTATTTCTAATAAAAAATAACCATTTTTAGCATAAAATAGTAATTAATAAGATACTTCAACGATTATGTCTAATAAAAAAATGTTTTTAATTTTGATTCTGCAATAGCATTGCATTTATTATTTATATACAAGTAACTGAATAAATATATCCAAATTTCAAATGAAAATACCGTTTACCTGTTGATGGATTGAACTCACCAGCTATTGTTTGTTAAACCTTAACTGAAATTCTTTTAGTTCATTTATTTATTAAGTTATATTTGAAAAACCAGCTTCTATAAATGACCTCTGATTGTTGTTGTTATTGTTGGGGCGGTGGATGGTTATGGACTATATACCGAAATTGTCATTTTTCAAAATTATAAAAAAAAATATTTTACAGAATTTTTGGTTTAAGCTGGTGTCACTAAAAATCTTTCTTGTGAAATTAAAACGTACCGAGTTTCTTTAAGGTTTAAGAAAAGTGCATTTAAAACAAATGCAAGAACTGGAAATTCTAAGGAAGAATTCCTGAAGGACTTTTTTGCCAAAAATTTATATTTTTTTAAATAATAGACAATGTAGGAGTTCTTAGACTTAGCCAGTTTATTATTAAATTTATGATTAACCACGGTTTAGTGATAATTTTAGTGATAATATATTCGTATATATAATTGTTTTAAAAATTACATAATTTTTGAACTTTTTTAACATACAAACACAGCTTTTAATGCGTAGCTTTTACTCTTGCTTGTTTTATTGAAGCATTGACCAAACCTTTATCCAGGAAGTTGTAGGATTATTATTCATTACAATATTGACTCACTGGCAACCCTATTAGTATTTCTAGTGTTTTTATTCTTAGCAATAAGCCGCACTAGAAAATAAAACTGCCAACAGTTGACTATAATTCAGTTATACTGTCTCATTTGAATATACAGAAAACAGTACATACATAACTATATTATATTTTACTTAGCATGTTAATATATATTTATTTAAGGTTTTTCTTTATAGTATAAACAAAATTTATATAAAATTATTTTGGCTTATAAATTTTAAGTTAAACTTGTAAATACTTAAATGGAACGAAACATTTTGATTCAATTTGCCTCAATTTAATTAAGACTAAATAACCAATCTGTATTAAGACTGTTTTATACAAAGATTATAGCCCTGTAAAACTTAAAAGTTGATTAAAACGGTGAAAATTAAATGCTATAAAAACTTGTAGTTATTTTGAATAGCAAAATGAATAATCTTGTTTTTAATTGTTTTCCTATTCTTAATATATTTTATTTGAAGTTTTGACTATTCCTATTTTTATATTTTGATAAATAGTTTGTTTATTCAAGTAATTTATTTCAGTATATTTTATTTTGTATATAATATATATTTATAATAACTGAATGATGATTATAATTTATTTTGTGTCATATGTTTTTTATAAAATAAAATATATCAACAGTTTTAAATTATATAATAAAATGTTCAAGCGTTACAAATGTTATTTCCTTTCAGGTCTAAAAATTTAATTTGTTCAACAAACTATACAATCAAATGTTTTGTAAGAGTAGATAGTTTATAATTTTTTTAATCGGCAAATAAAAGAATAATGTTCATTAGGGTGGAGTGTAAAAAACTTTTTTCTTAAATTTTTGTTAGCCTATGTGCGCGAAAGTTGCCAAAAACATAATTAAAAATACTGTTAAAAACTAATGCAAACATAATAATGTTTAGTTGTGGCGTAGTTCGTTTGAATTTTTGAATAGTTTAGTTAAAAAGTACAGTTTGAATATTTTTTTATTATCGAAAATATATAGCTTGTTATTTCTAGGGATTTCATACAAACAATTTATTTAATGTAAAATAACTCTTTAATTTGCAATTTAAATACCTTTTATGTTTTTTTACATCCATGAAATCAGGGCTGTGGAGCTTGAGTCGGAGCTGGAGTTTAGGTATTGGAGCCGAAACCTTAAACAATTTTTCAAGACTCCAGCTCGGCTTCGACACAATATAATTGTATACAATCATTCTATTTTGACGAACATAAAAGATGATACCAAAATAAAACAAAATAATAAAATATATATCATTCAAGCTCAAATAAATATGAACATATCACATTAATTTTAGAACCAAACTAAAAATATATTGGCCATATAACACCACAAAATGGCAACTCAATATATAGGTATAACCATAGATTAAAGATTTATAGATGCACCACTCAATTTATAAGCTTGGACCTAAATAAGCAGTCTTAAGCAGTCTTTCAAGATATTTCCCGTCAAAACCAATATAAATTGTCTGTTTTTGTGAACCTATAAGTTAATAACAAACAGTTCTTTGAAATGAAATATATTAAATATTGTAAATCAAACGCTTATACGTGGTTATATATAAATTTTATACAAAATAACATTGAAAATATAAGTATTAAATGATTTAATAAAAGAAAATTCTTCCTAAGAGTAATGAAACATTACATTAAAATGACGTAGATAAATACATTATATTGAAGTATCTGGCACCATTTTTGTGGCGGTGTGTGGCAAACTGTATCCAAGAGGTTCAATTGAAAATGTTTAAGTTAAGCATCTATATGTCTTTGATCTATGGTATAACCAAATACGGAATCAAATATCTTTTGACAAAAAATATTGACAGTAATCGGTTAGTACAATACCATCTAGGCCTTGGTTAATATCCATTGGATATGACGCATCGAATGATAATTTATATTCGGCACGATCAACATTTCCGACTGGATTTTCCTGGATTTAATTTTGAATGAAAAAACCCATCCGTTCTTTTTCCGTACAAGCAACTGCCTAATAATGGAAGGGGAAACACCAAAATATATTGAACAACACATTCAAGTTCAGTGACTTGTAGGTTTTGGTTAGAGGTGATTCTACCTTTAATAACTTGCTGAAATAAATCATAACTATAAAATCTTGTGTTTAGAAATTAATTTTTGGTAAAATAAATTATCATCTTTGTGATTTACAGAATTCCAACTAGCTTGATTTCTCGTTAGACTTAAACTTTAAGAGATAATTCCTTTACTACTTTTATAGAATAAAAACATTGCAATTAACATATGTTCAGTATTTACCAAATGTGCATTCTTTTAAAGGACTGAGCCAATGATAGATTGTGGGTCCAAAAGTTCATTGGACCATGAAACATGTTTTGTTTTTTTATTAACTATTTATAAATATCAGACAGAAGTTTTACTCTGGAAGGGTCATGGACTATCCACCCAAAGTTGGGCCAAAAGCAAAACAAATGCTGCTAGGAAACGACTAGAAATTACCTTACAGTTAAATATTAAATTAAATTAAAATCAAGACGAAACAATAGGCAAAATTTGATGATCATTAGCAGGAGCGCGAACTGCTACATCCTTAATAAAATCAGCCTGTCCACTTGACCAGAATGATAGTTAAAAAGAACAATGTTCTTTAAATAAATATAATTATTTTTTATTTTCTCTTAATAAATTTTTTTTCTTTATTCTCTTTAAAATTATCAATTTTATTAAAATTAAAATATTCACTTCATTATTCAATTTTTCACTTTTCAGCAATAATAAGTGTGTAGGTTCAGAAAAATCGTGAATAAAATTACATATTTAATAGTTGTAGATTCAGAAAAATCTTGCACAAAATTATAACCTATATATAAGACAACATAATAAAGAGCGTTAATATTCACCTAGTGCATCAAAATCCCTTTCAAATATATTGTAGGTTCAGAAAAATCGTGAACAAAGGTATATATATAAAAAAAATTTGAATTTTTTTTGGCAACACCTGCCAAAGCTTGCCAAATGGTGAGAAAATACCTGTGTAAAAATTTGAAAGTTCTACAATAACGGGAATGCATCGCGCATTTAGATCGAAATTTGGAGATTTTGGAAAAAAATGCATATTTTTGAAAAA
>JARUHE010329634.1:0-10973 GCA_031471125.1 Archaeomysis grebnitzkii | reverse complement strand
GAAAATCTTATTAAATACTGTTATCATTTGAAAATAATATTATATATTATATTATTAACATCTAGAATATGGATCGACAATAGCACAAGTGAGGTAACCCACCTTCAAATAACATAGAGCTTACCTCACTTGTGCTATTGTCGACCCATTGCAATGGTATTCACCAATACCAGCTATGTATTTATCGGAATGTTTCTGTGTATAACTCCCACCATTGCATCTAGGTTAACAGTTAATACCAGGTATTTCCAATGTATTAACACCTAGCATTTTCAGTGTATTAATACCTGGTATTTTCAATGTACTAATGCCTGGTATTTCCAATGTATTAATACCTGGCATTTCCAACGTATTAATACATGGTATTGTCAAGGTACTAATGTCTGGTATTTTCAATGTACTAATACCTGGTATTTTCAGTGTATTAATAACAGGTATTTTCAATATATTAATACCTGGTATTGTCAATATATTAATACCTGGTATTTTCAATGTACCAATACCTGATAGTTTCAATGTATTAATACCTGGTATTTTCAATGTACCAATACCAGGTATTTTCAATGTACTAATACCTGGTATTTTCAATGTATCAATACCAGGTATTTTCAATGTACTAATACCTGGTATTTTAAATTTACTAATACCTGGCATTTTAAATGTACTAATACCTGGTATTTTCAATGTACTAATACCAGGTATTTTCAATGTATTAATACCTGGTATTTTCATTAAATTGGTACCTGGTATTTTCAATGTATTGATACCTGGTATTTTCAATGTATTAATACCTGGTATTTTCATTATATTAGTACCTGGTATTTTAAATGTATTGATACCTGGTATTTTCAATGTATTTAACACCGAACATTTTCTTTATATTAATGTGCAAATTGCCTCTGTATCAATACCTGATGTTCTTATGTGTTGATATCTGGTATAGCAATGTGTTATTACTTTGCATTATCTATGTATTTATATCATGTAGGATATGTGCACTAATGGCTGGTATGTTATATTTAGCAGTAACTGACCATGTTTATAAATTTATCTCCCTTAGTAGATTATTATTCATACATACCCTGTATTATCTTTGTATTAAAACCGAATGCAACTGCCTTAGCACATAAGATTATGTAGGTAGCAATACATGTAACTATATACAATTTTGTCTTTATATTAATATATACAGGTTTATTGAAAGCATAAACTTACTTAATTTGTATCACTGGTGTTACATAAGATGAAACAAGCCATTAGACTTGTGTGCCACCGGTGTTACAAGAAACTGTTAAAGTTTTAACTAATTGCGATGGTATCGATGATCAGCATATTCAAAATTACTTTGACTCATTTTTTCCACCAGTGACCATTTTTACGACAGATCAACAACGATGTAAGTTATCGTGAGAATGGATGCGTTCAATAGAACTCTCGATTTTCAGCAAACATTATCCAAACTAGGTGTCGCTTGCAAAATTTTGGCAACTAGTGAACGCATGCAACATCTTTGAACAAAGGTGAAACGTTGGTAGGCGTTCCTTAAATATTTTTAGCTGTTAGTTGTTACTCACATGTTATTCGATATAATTCATTTGTCTTTCACCATGTCAACTCCAAAAGTATTGTCTAGAAGTTACTAGAAAAAAAATGACAAGTGATTTATTACCAGCCTAGCACATTTAGTGGCATTTCGACATTATTTCAAAAACTTGAATTATTATGATTATTTTTTAAATTAAACGAAATAGTTCTAAGAATTATCTTCAAAATACTTACATAACTTCACATTATACAAGTGATCAGAAAAACAAAAGTGTAAATGATACTTTTTTATTGTGAACTTAATCAATATTTTACAACATAGAATAAAATGAAACGAAGAATTTATAATTGTTATTAAACAAATATAAATGTTTATTTTATTTAAAAAGGTTTATTTAAAAATATATATAATTCAGTTAAGCAATAATACATTATTATCACAGAATAACGACATTCAAATTTAGTTATATAATTTATGTAACTAGCCCACACAAACATAATTCTTACGTTCCTTATGTCTTAAGGTAACATTTGCTCTCCTTTGAGGTAGAAGGGACTAGCAGACGATCCTCATGGTTTAACAATTTCGTTTATTAAGTTTGTTTCTTATATTTTAAGTGTTTTTCATTAACGTTAAAATGTTATTTATAATATTATAAATGTTATTTGTGAAGTATAAAAATTAAATTCCATACGCTTCATTCCCCTGTACGAGGGATTTATACACCCCATTTACTAGTCTAAGGCTAGCCTTAATGAACTGTAGAAATGTTTTTGGTGATCTAGTTAAATAATATATATACTAAACAGCTCAAACGTCATATCTTTGGTAATCTCTTAATTTAAATCTAGTTATAGAATTTATATAACTAAACAACCTAAACGTCATATCTTTGGTAATCTCTGGGGTGCTATCAAGGGGTTGGTCATCTGTAAAAACTTCCTGCCCTCGGTCCTATAATCGAAGGTGCAAGTGTGGGTCTCTGACAGGCGGTGTTTATCACAAAATTCGAAGCCGCAGCGGCACTGGTACGTCGCCGTAAGCTTTAGTTTCTTGCCGCATTCATGGCAACGCGGCCGTTTCGCCATTTTTTTCCTGGACGGAGTCACCGGAGGAAGAACTGGCGGCGTCTTCGGAGCTTTAGAGCGGTTGCTGAGCGGGAACCGAGACGTGTCGGGAGTAGTCCTGCGCGAGGTGTTCAGTTGGGGGATGAGTTGGCGCAGGATGTCGCGATGTTCCCTGGATCCTGTGGCTCGGAAGGTGCCTGCACCGGGGGTGGGAGGGGAACCGGGGGGAGACCTCCTATTTTTAAGGGACGTTGCCATGGTAACGGAACCTCTCTTGCTCTGGAATGAGCTCGAATATTTCATACTGTCGCTCATTGAGTTCAAGAGGCTTGTGTCGGTCTTGTTTTCTGAGCTCTCATTGCTGAAGGATAATCTGGAACTGCTTCTCGAATTAAGAATGCTCACAATTTCTTTGAGAGAACTATCCGGTGGCTTTATTTGTATACGATCACCAACTCCACTTTGAACTCTAGAGTCATGTGTCCTCTCCAAGATCTCGGGAGATGTCTTTGGACGGTCATCAAAATCTCTTTGCGGTTTCAATCGGTTGATGTTGTACGACTGATGCAGAGGTCCGACCCGTGACTTTCTTCTCTGCCGTGGAGATGCCATGTACATGGGCACAGGAACTTCTCTTTTCGGCCAAGCCTCCGCCGTGTTTCTGTGCAGATCGCCTTTGTCCTGAGATCTGCTTCGCTTAACAAACGACTCTCTGTACGAATCAAATCTGTTCTCACCTGAAAGCCTAAAATTATTGTTCGAATTCTCGTCGACACGACTTAGTGAAGTCAAGGATTCGATTGCACCTAATCTGGGATATTTGGAGAACTCGACGTGCTCTGGCGCGTGAGGTCTTGGGATGTTGTCCAGCCTCATGGAGCTCCTAGACAAGCTGTTCTTGCGTGACCTGTCCTGAGTGTTTGGCCTGGACCCGTTCACCTGCTTGAATTGCGACTTTCTGCTGATTCGCTTCACTCGCTGAGTGCTTGGACGAGACATCTCGTTGCTGCTCATACTGGATTTCAAGCTCAAGCCAAGCATTTCGGCGTCCTGTTTTGATTCGATTTGTTTGGCAGTTAAAATTATTTTGTTTGGAGAAGAAATAATTTTTCGTCCGTTTGATTTTTTACCGGAGTTATTTGCACTTCTTTTGTTTTTACTCTTTTTCTGAAAAATAACAAAATTGATGTCAGTTCGTATTAAACCTCAGTTTATTGACCCGTTGTTCACATTTACCAGAAATATTTTTAAATCGTTAGAAATATCAGTTTATAATGTTGAACTGTATTTAACAAGTTATAATATTGTACGCAATATAAAAAGCAAGAACATGCAGTGTACCTTTTTCTTCATTGCTTGCATTTGGGCTTTCAAATCTGCAACTTTGTTGTGTGTTCTTTCGTTCTCTTCTTCCTTTTGGTTCCTCAATTCTTCCTTGGACATCTCATTACTTCGAAGACTGAAAATATTTCACATTTAAAAACACAAAAGGATGAATAATAATAATAAGATTTGCGGCTTTTTCTTGAGATTCAATCAAAATCGTATAACATTGTGTCAATGTGATTTAAATCAATAAATATTGATTCAATCAAAATCGTATAACATTGTGTCAATGTGATTTAAATCAAGAAAAGTAGAAAAGTTGATTCAATCAAAATTGTATAACATTGTGTCAATGTAATTTAAATCAAGAAAAGTTGATTCAATCAAAATCGTATCACATTGTGTCAATGTGATTGAATCCCAAAAAAATTGATTGAATCAAAGAAAGTGCGGTCAAGAGCGTGCTTTTGTTTTCTAATTGTAATGACAGTGCAGTGCGTTACTTTTTTTTATCTGTTAACGCGAGTTTTGTATCTTATTATTTTATATTTCTTGTAAATTATTTATTCGGTTGTATTAATTTTTGTAGCTTAAATCAAATTATACAAATATATACATTGTGTTCAGTATATATTTTATTGATTACATTGGGAAACTTATGTAAGTTGCCGCCTTAGTTAGCAAATTAGTTATGAACTATTTTTGGGTTCTTGTATATTAATAGGTATACAACTTAGCTATCAACTTTTTATTTTTGATTTGATTAAAGTATTTTAAAAAAATATAAATATGTTTATATATTGATTTTGGTCCCACTAATTAGTTCGAAATGTTTAATAAAAATATGTGTAGTATTTTTTGAACAGTGTTTGATAAAAATTCAGGATGTAGTAAATGTAGAAGTAGAATGTTTGACAGGGTCTTTGAAGGAAATATATCGGGAACAAATGTGATACGATCTCGATAGAGTCACTTGCTAGCATTTGGTATAAATGTGCCAAATTATTGTAAGACTTTTCACGAATCTTGTTAAAAATTTGTTCAGTTCGTGTACTAACCAGACGTACGACTATAGATTAAAAACTTTCACTCCAGATTTTTTTGTATTGAGCCAATATAATTTCTGGACGCACCTTGATATGGAGTTGAGCGACTCGTTGAGGGGACTGAAGGATCCGTCCTCATTCTCGACCACCCGATACAGGTTGAGCGATTCTCCATCCTTCAGCACCAAGATGGTGACTGCGTGGCCGTTCGGCATCGTCTCCCACAACTCCTCTCTGCAATTCAAGCAAGTTTATTCATATTTAAAAGAAACGGGGAAATGAAAAGTTGAACTGGAGAAAATGAAGTTAAAACTTGAAATTTTAAGGAAAAATAAAAATCTGAACCGAAAAAGAAAAATGAAAATTATCAAAACAAGTAAGGGCGCTCGTACAAGTTATTTTGGGATCGAAGTCATAAACAGTTTGAAATATTACACACATTAAAAAAATCAAAATAGCCCATTTTATTTAATTCTAAAGAAATACCAATGTTAATTAATTTAATTAGAATAATTAATTAAATTAATTAAATTAATGTTAATTAACTGTATCAGCCTACACTTATGTCTTTAGTTTGGACTTCTAGCAACAGAGGCGTCTGATTCGGAGCTTAATGCACCAAATTCATTGCCCAGCTGTACGACGTCACAGTGAGTTGGAGAGTTGTTAATGAGCTAACTTTCACCGACCATTGTGGCGGAACCAACTTTTCAGCCTATATAATTTTCTACAATTCTCTATACCCTTATCTCCGTCCCAGGCATCCTATCCTAAATAAGCCCCGCCCACCCGTGGTGTCCTAACGACCCTATCCTAAATAAGCCCCGCCCACCTGTTGGTGTCCTAACTACCCTATCATAAATAAACCCCGCCCACCTGTTGGTGTCCTAACTACCCCATCCTAAATAAGCCCCGCCCACCTGTTGGTGTCCTAACTACCCTATTCGAAATAAGCCCCGCCCACCTGTTGGTGTCCTAACTACCCTATCCTAAGCATGCCCCACCCACCTGTTCGTGTCCTCACTACCCTATCTTAAATAAGCCCCGTCCACCTGTTGGTGTCCTAACTGCCCCATCCTAAATAAGCCCCGTCCACCTGTTGGTGTCCTAACTACCCTATCCTAAATAAGCCCGCCCACCTGTTGATGTCCTAACTACCCCATCCTAAATAAGCCCCGCCCACCTGTTGGTGTCCTAACCACCCTATTCTAAATAAGCCCAGCCAACCTGTTGGTGTCCATATAGTCGTTGAGTTCCCTCCAGATCGGGTCTTCGTTGGACGCCCTCCTGGCATTCACAGGTCCTCCCCGCATCGCCACGACGAGCCTCAATGTGGAGCCGTCTCTGACTCCTTGGTCGAGAAGACACGAGTCGTCCTCCAGCTCGGTTTCTCCCAGGAGAAGGTGCTGCGAGGAGGCGCTGATGCCTGCATGAGGATCATTGTTATTATTATTATTGTTGTCATTATTATTACGTTTGTATACTATTGTTATTGCTATTATCATTATTCGTATTATTCATATTATTACTGCTTTTATTATTTACACAATGATGAGACCTTTACTCTTTTAGAATATTTTTTTTAAAGTTGGACTCAAACGCTCTGCCTCCTGCATGGTTGGTTTGACAATTTTTTGTTACGAAATTGATTTTTTGAAATTTTTATGTATGAGTAATTTTTTTAATTTTATCACATGTCACTCAACATATCTGGTATCGGTTTTCACATAAATGTATGTTATAGTTGGATCAACAAAATCGCATGTGTGTCAACCCACATTCAAATAACATAGAGCTTACCTCACTTGTGCTTTTATATGGATCAACAATAGCACAAGTGAGGCAACCCACATTCAAATAACATAGAGCTTACCTCACTTGTGCTATTGTGGTTTAATTTATATTATATAGCGCCAATATAAGCTCTGACTGAGAAAATATGTTAGACATCTGATAGAAATTATCACAACGACCGAAAAGTATTGTTTGTTAAATTACAAACAAAAATGGCGAATATAAAATGGCAAACCGATTGATCATTGTGTATATAAAGTAACTTGAGTTTAGTTTTGAAAAATAAATTCTATTCACTCCACCAAGGAGAATTTCTGAACTAAATGTTCTCATTTAGCCATGGAGGTGTTCAGTAACACGTCTGGAACGTCTCATGGTTTTCATGAACATGTTGTACTTTCAATAGCCTAGCTGCTGGTGCTATAGAGTTGGTTCAAACATGTTCAAACGTTCGAGGTGTTATTGAAGTGTTACGAAGGTGTTCCCGAACACCAAAAAGATTATTCACGAAAATGTTTGAATATTTTGCAACAATCGAAAGTGAAATAAATTTATTTATTATTTCAGGAAAGCCCGCCAAATCTTGACAGGTGAGGTCGCCATTTTGTTTATGGATTCGAAAATTATAGATTCGACGAATTTATTTATTTTCGTTAATTTGGGCGAATTTACGGTTTTGTTTTTCCATAATTTTGAAGTTGGTTTAATTAATGTTTTGTGTAATTAGTTTTTTCTCTCTCTTTTTCACTCTTTTGCTCTTTCTCGATGTCTTTCTCTCTCTTTCTTTCTCTTTCTCTCTCTCACTATATCTCTTTCTCACTTTATCTCTCTCTCTCTCTCTCTTTTGTTTTTTTACATACTATGATCATTTATTCAAAGTTTCTCACTGGATATTTCTTCTTCTTATTTTCTCATATTTGTTTCTCTCTTTCTGTGTATCTTTTATATCTCCTATTTTTATTTTTTTATTTCTCACTCTAATTATTTGAATTTTTGTTTTTTCCCTGTTCAAACATCTTTCTTTTTTCTATCTCCTTCCTTCTTTGTTTAATTCCATCTTTCATTGTTTCCTTTTTGTTTGATTATTTTTTATCTAAACTGATTTGCTATTTCCTTTCTAATTATCTTTCCTTCCCTGTTCCCTCCTTTGTTATTTGTTTCACTTCCTCTTCTTTATTCTTTTTATGTATTTTTTCTCAGTAACTTTTTTGTTTTGTTTTTGTCGTTACTTATTAATTATTATTTAATATTATTATTATGTATTAATATTATTTATTTATATTATTGTCTATTAATATTATTTATTATTATTATCTATTATTTATTATTGTGTATTAATACTATTATCATTATTATTACTATTATTATTATTATTTATCATTTATTGTCACTATTATATTAATTATTACTTTTTTACTTATAATAACCAATTATTTGATTTTTTAAATCTAATATTAATCTATGTACCCGACATTCGAGGGGTTAATCTACTCCATGGACCTGGTCCTCAAAGAGTATGTCACAGGTTACAATTGTCAATGATAAACCAAATCTAATTGCAATTAAAATTGGCGTTAATTGGTATTTGTTATTATTAATTGGTGTTTATTATTATTAATTGGTATTTATATTTATTAATTGGTGTTTATTATTATTAATTCGTTGGTCAATAAAAAATTGGTTGCCCAATTGTTAGTTGATATATTCCTAAAATATTTTGTAACCTTGCTCTGATTGGTTTATAGTTTTTAATTTTTTTTTCAGGTTTGTACAGCTCAAGGTTGGTATATGATATATGTTGTATGGTATATGGTATCTGTTGTATGGTATATGGTACATGGTAAGGTATTTGTCAAACTTACAATGCGATACCAAAAGTGTTACCATATAAAATTACGTTTACAGTTTTCTAAAACATACAATAAGCACAGGAATTAATACTTATACAAGAAACAATAACGTAATTTAGTGTAGTACAGTAGAACTCCTAAGATCCGGCTTTTAGCTTTGTCCGGTTCTCAATCCGCGGTCCGGTTCACAGGTAACATATTTTCATTATATATCCCTTGAAACATTTTCTGTATAAATATCTATATAGAAAACCTATAGTTTTTTATTACATCAATCTTTAGTATGACAGATAAAGTATATTATAATACCATGTGCCAGCTTTGGTAGTGCCATATGACCAATAATAGTACTCCAATAGTACTCCAATAGTACTCCAATAGTACTTTAGAGCAATGATGGACATTTATAATATATGAAACCGATTTCAAATGTGTTAACTATTTGTAATAGAAGCTGGACTACATTAAGAGTTTTTCCACAATGATGTCATTTTTTATTACTCTTACTTGTGACAACACAGAAGAAATTATGAATTGGGAAATATATCCAGTGTCATGTTATTTATGTATGTATGTATGTTATGTATCATGTTATTTTTACCGATGATGTGGCAGTATTGTCACAAGAGGCGGGTGATCGTAGAAACTAGAAAATTGTACGATGATAACTATTGAATGTCTTATGAAAAAAGGTCTCAATGACGACGGTAGAACACATGTTTTTTGATAGAACGTCGGAGGAAAGTGTATAAATGTATGATCAACAACTACCTTTGAGAAAAATTTTCAATCGATTGCCATAATTGATAATTGATCCAAAATTGATCCAAAATTGATCCTAAATTGATCCGAAATTAACCCAAAATGATCCATTGCCGAAATTGATAAAGAAATCAAAAGGAAGGTCCGGTGTGGATGTAACAATTTAAAAATTTATAAGGCTCTACGTGCCAGGCCTTATGATTGCCGAGTGGATACCAACACCGCCTGAAGATTAACCTTGCATAGACAAATCTCATTGGCATCGATCCAAGCCCACTTTAAGGCTATTTAACTGAAATTTGAACATGGCTGTATTCCCTTAAAATCTCATATGCTAAGCTTACCCCGGCTGGAAAGAAGCGCCATATATTTGCTGCATATCCTTAAGGTATAGATCACTTGATGTGAGTATAAATAATAATGCTTAAATGTGTGAAGCGCTCAAGAATATGAATTAAATTGTATCGGTGCTATATAAAATATAGAATTATTATTATAAAAATTAAAATTCTATTAAATAATTTCAAATTTAGATTTCACACACAGTACAACCATTGGTATAGAGTAATTTACATTACTTATATGTGTGTATTTGCTAAAGCTCGCCACTTGAATATCTAGTATTGTAAATATCGCAAAGATACTTCCCTCCCAGAAGAAATACGTTGTACGTACGTACGCGTACCAGACGTATGGTTGTACGTACCTTACGTACCAAACGTACGTTGTAAAAAAACATACATTTTCTCACAAAATATGTCCTGGTTTGATATTTTCGTATCCACAAATTACGTACGTAAGTGTTTTTGTGGATACAACGTGTCAATGATGTGCTCATTAGTTCAGGTACGTTTGGTACGTAACGTACGTATAGTACGCGTACGTACTTTTCTTGGGGGGTTATGGCAAGCAAATCGTTTTCATCCTACAATCATTTTTAGTGCTAGACTTTTGCATGTCTTTTAATTTTAACTTTAATGTGTATGTTATTTAACACCTTTGACCTAATGTTCTTTTAATTTAAAGAAGAAAAAGAAGTAGTAGTAACAAAAGAAGAAGACAAAAAATAATTGTAAAAGAAGAAGAAAAAGAAATAGTAGTAAAACAAGAAGAAAATAAATAGTAGTAAAATAAGAAGAAAAAGAAGAAGAGAAAAACGAAGAAGAAGGAAAACAAGAAAACGAAGAAGTAGAAAAATTAAGAAGAAAACACGAGACAGAACAAGAATAAGAACAATAAAAACAAGAACAGGAAGGAAATTAATAACAACTAAAGAAATAAAAATTAGAAGAAAAAGAAGAGTAAGAAGAAAAAGAAGAGTAAGAAGAAAAAGAAGAGTAAGAAGAAAAATAAGAGTAAGAAGAAAAAGAAGAGTAAGAAGAAAAATAAGAGTAAGAAGAAAAAGAGAAAACTTTGTTTGTCTAAATCAAATATTTTCGTAATTTTAAATGAACATTTGAACAACAAAATCATAAAATGTTTACAATGATAATATTGATAAAAACAATGACAACAATGATAATTATGCTAATAATGATAATTATGTTAATGATGATGTTTATGTTAATGATGATGTTTATGT
>JARUHE010329623.1:0-10973 GCA_031471125.1 Archaeomysis grebnitzkii | reverse complement strand
CCGTTGTCAGATACATATATTTAGTTATAAATAATATTTAATAAAAATCTACTGTCCTATGTATTAAAAACTTATTTCACAGTAAATAGCTACATTTGTTTCATTCACCATGTATATAACGAAATAAATTTATAAAAAAGTCTTGGGGTGTCGAGAAAATTGAAGAAATATTTCTTTGTACAAACCTGATATAACTTTTACCACAGTAAACGATTCACGGTTACAAAACGGATGCAAGACTAGATGCCAAGTCTAGTATTTCGGATGCAAATACTAAAAAATTACAGTTTTGAATGCAAGCTTACGCATGTGCATCTGCATCCGACCGTAACCAGTATCTTGGAAGAAAATACAAACTTATGTATAAATATAGTTGTGTATAGATTCCCATTGATTCACATTAATTCGCCACCTAAGGAACACTTGGTGTACTTATTTTTCTCGTTCAAAACATTTTCATACAAATACACCTTTTTCTGCGCAATATTTTTCATCAATATATTAGTATACAATCGACTATGCTTAATGGTAACATCGGTTAAAAGAACCAGCAGCATAAAGCGACCAATTATGTTGGTACGGAGTAAAAACTCGATTTATTACATACAAAGCAGTTTCGTTTAAGGTGACCATCGTTCTGCTTATACGGCCAACACTTTTGCATTAACTTAACATATTATCATGATATTAAACATTAATATGAAAGTAACAGTTAGGTTATAGTTGATTCTGTTCAAAATTATTAATATTTATTCTAGAAGTAATTGAACTTTCGATTTTGACTTCAAAATTAAGTGCAAGAGAAATTATTGGTGAAGTAACACCTGCTTATGAAATCCAATTTCTAGATAAAGGTTGGTGTAAGGCAATGAGCAAGACAATTCGGAACTATTACAAGGACTTTGGTGTCAAATAATCCGATTTAAACAATGAATCTCCTGAAATTGAACTTTAATGTATATCGGCTATGCAAAAATTTGCTAATACGGAAGGGTTCTAAAGATTTATGATCATTTACTGTGCTGCGATGAAAATTAAAATAAAAAAATAGAACAAACAGTTAAGAATATTAAACTATAAAAATAACAATGTTAACAAGAACGATGATGAAGTTTCGAAAACGCATTCTCGGCTCAACTTTTTTCTTGATTCAATAATTTTTTTGTGATTCAATCACATTGACACAATGTTGTAGAAGTTTTATTGAATCAAGAAAACACGCGTTCGAGAACACGACTTAAGCAAGATGGTTGGCCATGACGAGGCTAAGAAATCTTTTGATTAGTTCAGACAATGTCTCCTGCAAGAAGGAAATTAGACGAATCCTAGTTTGAGTTGTGATTGGATTGCATCTAAAATGTGTAAAAAATATTTCATTCACGTTAATGTTTAACTATTGTTTAGTTTTCAATTTTTTGTTCAATTAACTATTGAATTTGTTAAAATCTTACATTTTTAACTATGGGTGATGTATTACATAGACAATACAAGTTGTAGAGATACATGGATCGACAATAGCACAAGTGAGGTAACGCAAATTCAAAGAACATAGAGCTTGCCTCACTTGTGCCATTGTCGATCCATAAACGGTATATGGATCGACAATATCACAAGTGAGGCAACCGACATCCAAATAACCTAGAACTTACCTCACTTGTGTTATTGTCGATCAATATTTTTTGCACTACCATTTGTGTTAGTTTAAGTAAAGTGCAAGTTATAATGTTGTACTAATTGTTTTGCTACAAAATGAGGCGACATAAATGATAGGAAAATAGTCATTTCATTGAAATAAGTGCAACATGACATATCTTAATTTACTTATTGAACACATAATATTCTTAATGCATATGTATTTCATTTATGTTATTTTGGATTGACAATAGCACAAGTGAGGTAACCCACATTGAAATAACAGAGCTTCCCTCACTTTTGCTATTGTCGATTGAAATTACCATTGTTCTAATGTAAAAACTATAAAAAATGTTTACACAAATCTCTAACACTAGCAATAACAATCAAGACTAACTCATAGAGTGGTGCTTTAATTACGTCCATTATTATGTTTAGTATTTTTGCAAATATTTCTCTGGCAAATAAAAACTTTGTTCAAATTGAAGATCGCAGTTAGATGTTTGAAAAATCATAAATAATGCATTATCATTTTTTTTATTTACTTAAGGATTGTCCATTCATAATTATTATTGTTAATTAATTAAAGATTTTCTTTTCATAATTATAATAATTAATTAATTAAAGATCGTCTATTCATAATTACTTATTAATGACTTACGAGTCCTCAACTAATTTCAATTAGAAACAAATTAAATACAAATTATAATCTGTTTGACATTGAATTATTCTAAGGAATTGTTTCCACTTTGAACATAAAGAGAATTGCAATTATGATGAAATTATGAGAAAAACAAAATCGCATCGTAGGGTGAAATTTAATAAACATATTAATTGCAAATGAACATTAATTCAATTATGTGTTTAGTGTTAAAATAAATTCATATCAAGCAGGAGAATAATGAAATATTATTAATTTCTGATGGTCATAAAATAAAATAATAATGGTAATAATAACACTAATAATAACACTAATAGCAACGATAATAACAAAATAATAATATTAATAATAATATTAATAATAATTTTTGATAATAATAATACAATAATAACAACAATAATGAAATATCAATAACTTATAATAGAAATAATACCGCTAATAATGAAACAAAAAAAGAGTAAATGCTACACATTAAAGGCTGTGTTTGTATATTGAAAAAAATTCTAAAACTGTATATTTTTTAATTCACTTCTATATATTATTATATTTATACTTTTATTTTATTTGTTTCAATAAAAATCATGAATTTTAGTCTAAAAACTCATAAAATGTCTATTATTTAAAAAAGTATATACTTCAGGCAAAAAAATATTTCGGGGGTTTTACTTTAGAATCTCATGTTCTTTCAATTGTTTTGAATAAACTTTTCTCTAAGCCTTCAAAAAAAAACATGGTTAACTATGAATTACAACTTTTTTATAAAATGTATGTTTTAATAAGTAAATATTGATGTAAGAGAAAAATCTTTAGTAATACTAGTGTAGAATGTTGTTCTTTATTTTCATTTAAACAAACTTTTCTGTAAAATTATTTTTTTATTATTTTGAGTCCACAAATAATCTACCGTCCTAACAACAACAACAACACTACCAGAAATAATCAGAGGTTGTTTATAGAAGCTGATTTTTTTTCAAACACAGCTTAACAACATATAAGAACAAAAATAATTAAATAATTATATTGGAAACAACAAAATAATAATACAATAACAAAACAATCCTAACAATTGTAAAATAAGTTAGAAGCAATAGTAATACTAAAACAAAATCCTTGGTACTTAGAGAATTGTCCGATTGCAGTATACGACAACTTATTATAAATGGTAATTACCTTCTGCATGGCTACTACTTGAAAAAAAAACTAATATAAAATATGTTCACGTATATCAGCACAAAAGGAGAGTCAAGTATACTTACAGAAGCAACGTCCCCTGTGCAACATGAAGTTGAGAAATTGTGATCATCCGTAAGTTGATGAATTGAATCCGAATACTTTTGAATATTTTGAATGAAATAACACTCACTAGGGTGAAAGCACTAAATGTCCACAGCTTAAAAGGTTTTCACAGTATTGAGTCCATAGAAATAAAGATACAATTAAATTTCAAAGTTTTGCACGGATGCATCTGTAAATCTAGACTAGAAAAATACGCATCCGCATCTGCATCCAACCATAACCTGATAGAAATGTGATCAGCGTCTTAACAGAAATTCCGTAAAGAGTCCAACACCGATCAAAACTAATATTCTCTTCTTCGGCATTTGGTGATTTCAAACTCGACACTAATTACTAAATCGACACTGTCCTTTACAAAACTAATATACCATTACTAATTCCCCATTTTATTCAGAACTGTATTTAAAAGTTTGTTAGAAACGTATCCTTATTATTGTTTAATGCAAATCCGGTCAATTTCTAGTTGGGACGGACAACGTTAATAGGAATTTGTTATGGCAAATGACTTCATAAAAAGCTTTAATACATTGAAATATGAGTAGCCCCTGCGGGGATTTTGGAAAAAAATAAATATTATAGTAAATATAACCTTTTATATGGGAGGAATTTTAATCTTTTGTCTGACTGTCGTCTGCTAATTCTTGTTAGTGCTAGGTGTTTGTGAGAGCTATTTTATGACTTTTATAGTATTTAATAATTATTGTTTTGTTCAACTAAATTGTAGCTAGTTTAGTTTATAGTTTAGTCTAGTTTATAGTTTAGTTTATAGTTTAGTTTATAGTTTAGTTTATAGTTTAGTTTATAGTTTAGTTTAGTTTATAGTTTAGTTTAGTTTATAGTTTATAGTTTATAGTTTATAGTTTAGTTAGTGCCTAATAGTAATACAGCGTGGTACAGTGAAACTAGAAATTTACCAATAAAAGTATCCATCTTTGTAAACCTTGTCCATAAAGGTAATTATTTTGCAGATATAGACTATACGCAATGATTATCTTTGTGTAATTAGATTTTTTATACATACCTTTGCAATAGAATATTGTGAATCGTAATAGTCGTACAAAACGGCTCGACCTTCTTTCATTTCTTCAACAACAATATCTTGATAGACCGGAAAATTAACGCACAAGTTCTCATCTTTAGTTAAAGACTCAAAGTATAAGTTAATTCCATTCTCGGTTATCTGCAAAAGTTAAGTTTGTTCTAAATTGTTCTCGAGTTGACTTAAAAATAAATATGTTCACGTATAAATTCGACACTTTTAGGATCAGTTTTAAAGATTTAGTTTATCATCTAGTAAATACAGAACACAAATTCAAGTACTAAATTGTAGAAAAATTGTAACTTTATGCGTTTTATATAATGAAACATTTCAATAACTTATTTATTTTTAATTTAAGGGCAAAACACTATGAACTATGCATCTAGGTTTTCAATAACTTACCTCGTTTCTTTTGATAATTTTTTCAGCTAACAATATGTCGAGATCTTTCTGTTTGACTGAAAAGCCAGTCATAGGATAAACCTCCAAGATGGCCATGTTAGATTCAAGATCAGGGAGTAAATATGATGGACAGGCAGTGAGGACATATTTTGAAGTCGAATCTTTACTTTTTTCCAACGATACCTTCAAATCCAATGCTTCGCTTAGGTTTCCCTTGGGTTCATTATATTTTAGGATACCCTGAAATCAAAACTTTGATGTAAGAACATTTTTATTCTAGCCCAATGAAGTAAAGCCGTTGTATGTGCTTTACATTAAATAGTTGAATTGTTTCAATGTTTGTTAATATAACAATGATTAATAATTGATTCAATGTTTCTTAACATAACAATGATTGATAATTGTTTTAATTAAACTGACACAAGGTCATACATAGCATGTTCAGTACTTACTACAACCACAGCACAACCTGTCCCATTTGTTGTTATGTCAACCTCAGGCGGGGCACTTTTCACCAAACTTGTCCGTTGCTCCAACAGACCGTTTTGTTCTGTTACTTCAACGGTTTCTTCTAGTCCCGTTCCTGTTACAGTAACTTTCAGGTTTGTTTCTTCGTTGGTTATTATTTTTTCGTACGCAGAAAATGCTTCTAAAGCAACCACAGTGTCCTTGAACAAGTAAAAAAAAGTAAAAAATGATAATCAAATCGATATAATTAAACACACACACACACACACACACACACACACACACACATACATACGCACGCACGCGCGCGCACACACACACACACACACACACACACACACACACCCAAGTTTTATATCATATGATTTTGTTTTTTGTTGTGTATTTACAAACTCATTCGCATGCGAAATGTTGTATTTGCTATAAAACAACATTAGTGTAAAGTATAATAGAACCTACTTACACAAGGGTTGAGCGGCTTACATACAAATGTTGCAGCATTTTAATTAATTATATAAATAAATGTCAAAAATTTCTTATGTGAAAATCGATATTATTATATTTGTAAGTTAATTTTATTTTTGTTTTTTTCCTGGTTTTGAAACTAGATTATTATTATTATTATTTCCGCATCAACAACCCAAGGCTAAAATGAGGATATCTAAAACAGATCGTCACGCAACAAATCATTAGTCGATCTGAACAACTGATAAAAACGATTCAACCATTGCATCAAGAGCATCTTTTTTGTGATAAAAATCCAAGTTGTGGATTACGTAAGAGTACCCACTTATGGGTGGGTATAAATTAATAAGATCCAATTTAAAGTAACACAATACAGAGTAACCATAATCCACAAGACTACAAAATAGTTTTACTATAAACCGACTGTTTTGATAGACTATTAGAAGAACTGCATTATGTATAAACGATTACTCTAATGTTTCTTCGATAAAAACTAGAAAACATATTCGATGGGGTGTTCAGCAAACCCCTTCCTACCTGCGTTGAGAAGAACCCTCCACGGCTGTTTCGGTGAGTGTTTATCGACTGAAGGAGCGTCAGAATGTGTGGCTGGTCCGGAGATGGCAATGAAAGCTCGGCCAGGAGCAAATATGCCAAGGACTCTACGAGGATCGAAGTCTCGATCTCCTTGTCGGTCATCAACAAATCGAAAGCGCTCTTCACATCGGCAGTGGCGGTGGGCTCCCTGGCTAAAGCAAAACTGTAGGCTCTGAGCACCGCTGCGTAGCTTTCGGTGGGAGTTGCTTTCGCCTTCAAGCAACTTATAGAACTGGATATGTCTGCTTCAGGGTTGGATGCTAACAGTGCTATGATTATGTACGCGGTTAACACTGGAAAGTCACTTGCCGCTGCGATTCCACCCTGAAAAAGTTTTCTTGTTATTATAATTACTTTTAGTATAAATAATCATAATTACTTTTATAATTATAGAATTTATAATTACTTTTAGTATAAATAATCATGGTCATCTTTATTTCGTAAAATGAATACTAATATTAATAGTAGTCTCCACTCGCCTAGAAATGTTCTTACAACTCCGTATCCGGTGACCAAGATATAAGTACACCTTTTGGCACATCAATCTGGGGTTTCAATGGTTTTAATTCCACCTTTTTGTACTCTTGCTTATTATTTAGTTGACCGAATATTCATCGTAATACAATTATTTTAAATTACAAAATTACATAAAATGCTCGATTAAATCAATCTATCACAGCTTTATTCTAATTAAAATTATAATGACGTTTAAAAATGATTTGCTCATTACAATCTAAAAAAGTTAATTTTTTATCTTCAATTGATAAATAATAACTCGTTTGTGAAAATATAAAAACATGTCTTACTTGTATTCCAAATCTGCTGCAGTAGGTGAGGTGAACAAATGTTATCTTTCATTGCACCAGTTATAGGGATATGCGCATACATGCGTTCGCAGACCGTAACAATTTATATTTATTTATTGGTTTATCATAACAAAACATTGATATAGGTACCTTATTATATTTACTTGAGAAAATTTATGATATATTACTTAATGAAACCAAATCTAAATACCACATATTTAAATTAGATTTGCTTGTTAGATTTAATTTAATTTAGTTATTTAAAAAAAATATATATTAAGTTGAAATAAGGTAAATGAAACCATTATAAATTAAGTTAGTCAATTTAACTAAGCCAACAAAATAAGTTAGGTTAAATTAAATTGATTTATAGAAATTAAATTGAGTTAAATTTAGTTTAATTAATTTGAAAAATCGAATTAAATGAAATTGAATTAACTTTAATTAACATTTAAATTAAATTAACTTATATCAATCAAATTAAACCAAGTTTAATTAAATTATATTGACTTTAATCAAATTAAAATAAAATTAATTAAATTTGTACCTAAATTAAATTAAGTGGAACTGAACTAAATTATTATTTAGATTAAATTGTTCATTTAAATCTAATTAAATTAAAATAAATTTAGTTAAATTAAATAGAAATAAATCAAGTTAAATAAGATTAACTTTTGTAAATCAAATTTAATTAAAATACATTAAGTTGAAATAAAATAACTTAAATTAACTAAATTGAACTGATTTGAATTAAAACAAATTAAGTTAATTTAAGTTAATTTATGTAAATAGAATTTCCTTAAAATAAATTAAGTTAAATTAAATCAACTCTTTTTATTTAAATTAACTTGCATACATTAAATAAGTTAGATTTAACTGGTTAATGTTATAAATCAAATTAAATTATAAATTAAACTAAACTTAATTAAATAAAGCAATTTAAAATAATTACATTTGATTAAGTTTATTTATATAAAATAACTCAGTTTATAACAATCATTAAATCAATTTATATAAATTTAGTTAAATTAAATTTAAATAAAATCAATTTGTATAAATTAAGTAGAATAAAACAAAATTCCAATCTGTTTATATAAACTAAGTTAAATTAAATTAGAAATTAAATAAACTTATATAAATTAAGTTTAATTAAAATAAAATAAAATTAATTTATATAAATAAGTTGAAATAAATTAAAAATTAAATCAGTCTATAGTAATTAAGTAGAATCAATTTATAAAAATTAAGTTGAATTAAATAAAAATTAAATCAATTTTTATAAACTAGATTAAACTAAATTAAAAATTAAATCAATTTATAAAAATTAAGTTGAATTGAATAAAACATAAAACAATTTGTATAAATTAGATTAAACTAAATTGAAAAATAAGTTGAACTAAATAAAAACTAAATCAATTTGTATAAATTAGACTAAAGTAAAATACAAATTAAGCTGGATTAGATAAAAATTAAATCAATTTGTATAAATTAGATTAAACTAAATGAAATATTAAGTTGAATTAAATAAAAATTAAATCAATTTGTCTAAATTAGATTAACATATATTGAAAATTGAATTGAATTAAATGAGAATTAAATCAATTTGTACAAATTAGATTAAACTAAATTAAAAATTACACCAATTTTTAAAAATGAAGTTGAATTAAATAAAAAGGAAATCTGTTTGTATAAATTAGATTAAACTAAATGAAAAATTACGTTGAATTAAATAAAAATTAAATCAGTTTGTATAAATTAGATTACACTAAACTAAAAATTAAATCACTTTATAAAAAATAAATTTAATTGAATAAAAATTAAATCAATTTGTATAAATTAGATTAAACTAAAATAAAAATTAAGTTGAATTAAATAAAAATTAAACCAATTTGTAAGAAATAAATTAAATTAAATTAAAAATTAAACCAATTTTTAAAAATTACGTTGAATTGAATAAAAAAGGAAATCAATTTGTATAAATTAGATTAAACTAAATGAAAAATTAAGTTGAATTAAATAAAAATTAAATCAGTTTGTATAAATTAGATTAAATTAAATCAATTTATAAAAATTAAATTGTATTGAATAAAAATTAAATCAAATTGTATTAATTAGATTAAACTAAAATAAAAATTCAGTTGAATTAAACAAAAATTAAATCAATTTGTATAAATTAGATTAAACTTAACTAAAAATTAAATAAATTTGTATAAATTAGATTAAACTAACTCAAAAATTAAATCAATTTATAAAAACTAAGTTGAATTAAATAAAAATGAAATTAAATCAAACTATAAAAATTAAGTTAAATTAAATTTAAAATTATATCAATTTATAAAAATTAAGTTGAATTAAATAAAAATGAAATCAATTTGTATAAATTAGATTAACCTAAATAAAAAATGAAATCAATTTATAAAAATCAAGTTGAATTATATTGAAAATGAATTCAATTTATAAAAATTAAGTTGAATTAAATTGAAAATGAAATCAATTTGTATAAATTAGATTAACCTAAATTGAAAATGGAATCAATTTATAAAAATTAAGTTGAAATAAATTCAAATTAAATCAATTTATAAAAATTGAGTTGAATTAAATTGAAAATGAAATCAATTTATAAAAATTAAACTGAATTAAATAAAAATAAAATCAATTTGTATAAATTAGATTAACCTAAATAAAAAACTAAACCAATTTATAAAAAATAAGTTGCATTGAATTGAAAATGAAATCAGTTTATAAAAAATAAGTTGAAATAAATTGAAAATTAAATCAATTTATAAAAATTAAGTTGAATTGAATAAAAATGAAACCAATTTGTATAAATTAGATTAACCTAAATTGAAAATGAAATCAATTTATAAAAATTGAGATGATTTAAATAAAAATTAAATCAATTTGTATAAATTAGATGAACCTAAATTGAAGATTAAGTTGGATTAAATAAAAATTAAACCAATTTGTATAAATTAGATTAACCTAAAATAGAAGTTAAGTTGAATTAAATAAAAATGAAATCAATTTGTATAAATGAGATTAAACGAAATTAAAAAACAAATTGAATTGAATAAAAAATGAAATCAATTTGTATAAATTAGATTAAACTAAATGAAAAATTAAGTTGAATTAAATAAAAACAAATCAATTTATAAAATTAAGTTGAATTGAATAAAAATGAAATCAATTTGTATAAATTAGATGAACCTAAATGAAAAATTAAGTTGAATTAAATAAAAATAAATCAATTTATAAAATTAAGTTGAACGGAATAAAAAATGAAATCAATTTGTATAAATTAGATTAAACTAAATGAAAAATTAAGTTGAATTAAATAAAAAATTAAATCAATTTATAAAAATTAAGTTGAATTGAATAAAAATGAAATCAATTTGTATAAATGAACCTAAGTTGAACCAACTACCTTCATGGCTTTGTTATGCACTGTCCCGACAGACACAAAGCAGCCATCCTTTCCTCTTTTGCTCAGGAGCCATTTTTCTGTGTTCTTCATCACATTTTCGTCAATCTGAAACATTTCACAATTTTGTCGTCATCAATGAAAAATATTTTTGAGTTATCATTCATAATAAAAATATTTATTTTG
>JARUHE010329601.1:0-10973 GCA_031471125.1 Archaeomysis grebnitzkii | reverse complement strand
TGTGTGTGTGTATATAAATAACTATAGTAAAAAGAATATCACAATTTGATGACATCTTAATGTAATGGCAAAGTGTTTTGTTTACTTAACGGTATATCTTAAACTAGTTTAAAGTTTCTAATTGTAGACTACTTATTGGAACGTTCTTTTCTAAAAATAAAACTTTAAAATCAAGACATAAACTTCAAATATGTATTTGAAATATCGCGCCCAAGGCTAACTTTCGGTAATATTATTATTTATTCCAACCACACTTAATACGTTATCAACAAAAATCGTTCTTATGCGCTAATTCTTTTCCATACCTTACACTTTACAAAATCTCAAAAAAAGTGCGCATGGTAACATATTTGGTATGGTAAGCACCGTCTAATACTCCAGCCTTGTTTGCGTTCTTCAGTGTACTAAAATGGTCTAATCTCCTAACTATAAAACGTTGTACTTCGGTCTACATGAATGGCAGAGACCCGTCCAGCGGGTGCAGGTCAAGGCACAGGGAGCTGCCGGGGGTGGGACACTTGGGCCATTCGATCCCCTCTCCACTCCACATGGCGCTTCGTTTGTTGCCTCCGGCCAGTCTCCAGTGAGGACGATGCCTCAGAAGCTCCTCCCCGTAGGAGTGTTTTGCCGCCAAACCCGGATTCCAAGGCGCCGGGAGCCAGTTGGTTCCCACCCGTACTAAGGACTGTAGGTAGCACTTGAGGGGAGGTGGCTGTTTCTCCAAGTAGAAGACGTTATCCCTTTTTCTGATGACCTTGTTCAAGCGGTGCGAGTAGGAACCTGCTCGAGGTTCTGTCTTGTCTGGCGAACTCTCTTTACTAGTGGTAGAATTGGTTTTGTTATCGTTGTTATAAAAATATTTGTTTATTGTATATTCGTTATTAAAATAATTCACATAATTCTCATTACTTTTCGTAAAGTCTAGAAACTTTTTAATTGAAACTGGGTAATGGCCATTTTTGAAGCACACTAAATTATTGGGTAAACTTTCTAGTTTTTCTCTGGTAGCCAAAGAGGGGAAGGGGTCAACCCCCCAAAAGTCGAGCGTGTAACCTCCCTGACCATTCATGTCAACGTAGTTCTGTCTCGATCCGCCTGATTTGTTAGAGTAATGCTTAAAGGCTGGTGATAAGCCCAACCTCCGCATTCTTTGTTTGTTTCTCTTGAAAACATCGATGTCACTGTTTCTAAAAAATGCATCATCATCAAAGTCCCATGGGATGGCATCCTTAAATTTTATAGCACCTAAAAGTGTTCCCGTATTAATTTGGTATGGGACGTCGGATTCTTTTGCTATACTATGAATGGTTTTCAACATTCTATTCTTAATACTAAAGCAACATGGAGGTAGCATATAATTCTTCACTCTATAATTGGCTCTGCACTCAAAATGAATTTCTCTACAGTTGTACTCCAACAAAGAGTGATTACTAAGCTTTACAGTTGTTAATTCCCATTTTTGAGCCAACCTTCTATAGATACGCTTCACCTGAAGATGTTGGGTTCGGGCCCTTCGTCTCTCTTCTAGAGTGGTGCACGGGTTTTCTAAGTCCGGGAAATAGTGCTTCTGCGGTAGAACACTTTTGGCCGAGTGCATCATAATGTCGGGGCACGTGACCGACAACACGCCCCATCTTTGAAGACGGAGAGCCCAATCGATTCGCTGAGAAGGGCCCGTGAGAATAGGATCAAAGGGTAGTTTCTGGAGAACCCAAGTGGCCGCCAGAAAAGATGAGCTCGTGACGTCACAGAACATACAGGCAGAAGCAGAGTAGAGATACCCTTCCCTGACGCCCAGGTGCGCGTTGTCGATGCGCAGCTGTCGGCAGGTGTAGTCCCATGCACCGTCGGACCCCCTTTGAGAGAACCCAGCCACAGCAACCGCCTCCACCGTCTCCACCACCTGCAGGAGGCGTTGCAGGTGTAGGTCGGTGGTGAGGGCGAGTGGGGAGTCCAATACCAGCACGAAGGGCGTTGCGATAGATGCGATAATGGGTGACAAGGACGACAGCTTCCAGTCATCACAGGAGATCTGCAACGGAGCAGAGCGAGTGTGTGATTTAATTTTATACAATATATAGTAATATCAAGGAATTGGTACCAAAGCTGGCATATGGTACCTTGTTGTATTTATGGTAACGATATCAACACAAAACTATAACCTAATTCTGGATAGCATTATTTTTGCTATCTTGCCATAAATATGGAAAATATCGTACCACATCGAAACATTCTCGGCATTTGAACAAGACTCAACAAGAACTAAGAAAAATACCTCTTCAACCGTGACTCCTTTGAACGCTCTCAGCGAGGAATTGTTCTTCTGCTTTGACGTGGCAATGACGATGGGAACGTTCTTCCACTTGCTCTGCGCCTGCCGCACCAAAACACCCAGGTCCTGTCCGCCACAGGCTGCCATGATCAACGTCACTTGCTCCACTGTTTGGGTGTTCAAAGGAGGCGACCCAAAGGTTATGTTGCTGTAGGCTGACCAA
The DNA here is from genome assembly GCA_031471125.1 of Archaeomysis grebnitzkii. Lineage (NCBI taxonomy): Eukaryota > Metazoa > Arthropoda > Malacostraca > Mysida > Mysidae > Archaeomysis > Archaeomysis grebnitzkii. The sequence continues at coordinate 8,478 of JARUHE010329601.1, read as the reverse complement.
ATAAACGATAATAATGATACCAATAGCAAAGCTAGAGTAATATATTCGATTAAATCTTTCAAACTTGATAGTGTCAAGGAAAACGTTGAAAAAAATGTATAAAAGGTACTTGCAGCACAAATCCCAATGATTTTGGTACTTATAAATGTTTCTCTCACCGTGATCCACTGCCTCCAAAACTGGTGCCCAAAACACTCCCGGCTCTGGCTCCTCCGTGGGAAGATCTTTGGTATCGCTCCCGTCCATACCTCCCGTTTCTCGTTCTCGCAGTGCCTCTGGAACCCATCCCTTGCGGGGCACGGGAGAACCTCTGAAGTGGACGCGAAAACGCGGATCCAAGATGGCTGCCGCCTCCTGTAGCTCTGCCACGGCCGCGTACGACCTGCCCCAGCCTGTAAGGAGAGCCGTGTTGTTAGGGAGAAAGGGAATTATTTAAGGTGTGTTCTAAGGGTGATTTATTAGGCAGGTAAAGGCGAATTATTGAGGGAGAGAAATCACTTAATGAGAGATGGGCAGTTATTGGGGTGGGGTGGGGGGGGGGGGGCTATATTTACACACGCAAAAAGGAATTATTTAGAGATAAGAACTCCTTGAAGAGAGAAGTGCAATTAATTAGAGATAGGAACTTCTTGAAGAGAGTAGTGGAATTATTTAGAAAGGAAAGCAAAAGAAGGAGAAGAGAATTATTCAAGAAGAAAGGAGGGTTAGGACTGTTGTTTCTTAGCGGGAGGGAGTATTAGGGGTTAAACATAAGAAATGGAAGCAGTTATTATAATAATTATTTGCTCAATTTTTATTGATGCTTCTAAGTTAAATGTTGTAAATGATAATAATGCTATTTTTGTAATAGAAACAATAATTCTAATAATAATAAAAATACTAATGGTAATGTTAATTATCTCGGCGTTTAAATAGTAATAACAAATAAAAAATGTATTGATTGTACCCAATGAACATTGTAACATTGTCACAACATATTTACGTCATTTTACAATTTTTGTAATGCATATACAACTTTGAGTGTGGTAAAAAGTTTTCATTGCAGTTACAATGTTGTACAAATGTTGCAACAGCTTCTGGGCAACGTTTAAAATACCAAATGTAATGCAACGTTGTATGAACGTTTTTAAATATCGTTGTCTCAATTTACAAAATGTTAACTATATTCGATACAAAGATAAATATTGTAGGTTCATTCGTCATAAAAACATGCTCAGTTTTTTTTTGTTAAAAGCAAAAACTCACTTGATTTTTTTAGATAATACTATACACATTAAAAATATCAGAGTGGTATTTTTTATGAATATTCTAACGGCCTGATAATCAACATGGCCGCCACTGTACCTAGCGCCACATAAATTTTTTTTTATTTGAAAAGTAACATCACTTTTTGTTGGACAAAGATTATATATTATGATCGTATAACCAACACTATCATGTATAATTCATTTTAAAAAATGAATTAGTTATAGCCAATTAAATAGGATGTTTTGCACTGTAAACATATATTATTCATATAGACTACACTAAGTTAATCAATATGATGTAAATTTTGACTAATTTTTAAGAAAGAAATAGTCAGGTGATTAATATTTGACTAACATTTTCTTTGGAAACTTAGTCAATATGACTAATTTATGGCATACATTAGTCATTATATCTAACCTTAATTAGTCATGTTGACTATTTTACAGGTGAAAACTAGTCAGAGGTTAGTCTATCTGCCTAGATTTTGCATGTGCTTAATATTATTGGTGAATGAAATAGTTTCTTTTTAATATATATGATGTAATTATTTTAGACTATATTTGTTTGTATAAGAACTACAAATCCATTAAGGGCATATAATCCAATTATTTTACAAGCATCAGAATAAGCAATGTTTAAAAACATAATTATAGAGGCCCTTAAGTCATTAAAGTAAATATTTAAGCAGGTGAGTAAAAATTAATAATATGTTTGTAACTTATAATGGATTAGTTAATGTTGAATGCACCATTAATGCTACCTTTGCTGGCATAATCCTAGTTTAGACATGGTTAGAAAATTAACATGTGAATCTTTGTAGACACAATCTAACCTACTCTCATGCGAGTAGATCGGTAATATAAGCAATATAACTTATAGCTTAAAAAATAGGCAAATTGCTGCATTCAATATAATGAAATATGACACGTGTAGTTAAAAAAAAAATTTGTTCAAAAACTTATATTTTATTTAATGTGATGCATTAGTGTGTTATTTATATTTTATTAATGTGTTGGAAATAATGGTGAATTCAAGTGATATTAATAGCAATAAGATAATATTTTTAAATAAATAATGAACTAAGTGAACAGATTGCTAAAACCATTGATGGTATATAGTAACGGAAAGGCACATTCTTAATAAGTTACACAATACACACGTTATTATGGTTTATAAAATATCGGTTGTAAATTTATTCACAAGTAGCCAACTATATAATTAATATAGGAAAAATAAAATAACCATCAATTACAAACCCTGTCCCTATAGGGGTGACTATAATAACAATAACTTTTATCTGACCTCCAATCGTAAATTCAAGGTTATAGGGAAGCATAGCCGGAATCACACAGAATGAAAAGTCACCGGACAAATATTTTACTGGCAGCAAGGCGAAAAGGACACAGCACCTTGTGTTAGTGATCGAAGGAAAAATATTCCGTAAACACAAAACTTATTGCAATATTTCACAAGCATGGAAATTCTTTTGAATCTGCTGATGAAGATAAAATGTAAAATCTGATCACCCAAGCAGTTACGGATAAAGTTGATTCTAACGACATCCTTCGGCGTCATGAGATTGGGCAACACCTGATTGAAGGCTTCGTCCTTTAACACCTAAAGGAAAGACAACTTTCTGTGTGAGCCAAACGACGAAAAACAAACTTGGTACATTCAAAAGAGCCAATGCTATGTTAAGACAGAAATTCGAATAACAGCCACAGTTGTTAAAATAAAAGAAAGACGAAAACTATTGCACCGGTTCATTCTCATTTCAAGAATTCAACCACATCTGAATGGTGTGGTTCGTCGAATACTATTTGGTTCAGATGAGAAAATTAGGACCAAGGAAAAGTCAACATATTAACAAGTGAAAAACAATTTTTTATTTATAAGCATTTCTCTGAAAGTTATTTTGTCACAAATCGATACCAAAAGAAAACTGATCGAAGACAACTCAAAAAGTGGTATGTCACATCCAAAGCTCCAACAACAGTCTGTAAAAATTATGGTGACCTCAGGAGCACACACCAAGGCCAATGTTGATATTTTAAATGCTTCACTCTTCTTCACAGCTAGTTAGAAGCAGATATGTAGCTTGTTTGGCAAGCTCTAGCTGTTTGAAGCAGAATTTGCTGTCAGTTCCCCAGACACAGACGTCTTGTTGTTGCTTTTCTACATGCATACAAACTTATTATTATTTGATGAAGATTTAAGTAACTTATTTCCAGTTTGCTGTTTGAACGCACTAACTAAAGAAGCAGTAATGCACCTTATAAAGATTCGATGTATACGTGGATGATAACCAATACTAAAAATATTCATATTTATTTATTTATTTATTTATAAATAATATATATATTTATAAATAATTATCTGCCTTAAAACTAAATAAAGTTTTTTAATTAAAAATTCATCAACTTCACAAATTATTTTTTATGAAAGACAACTTTTTTCATTAAATCTCTTGCATATGGTACTGTATATGCTTTGCTACAATACAACATATATCTCGTGTCTCTCTATTTTATTGGTCACGAAACACAACAGTATGTTGACCTTTGCATATAAAAACAAATTTACGAAAATATAGTTTTCAAGCTGAATCTTAAAGTTAACCGTAACATCAATAATAGAATTGTAGCATTAATAAAATAAATATAAGTACATTATATAAAAATAATAAAAATAACATTAATCAACAAATAACCTCTACAAATAAATATGTTGCATACACAAATTTAGAAAGAAATACTAAGAATCATTTATGTAAAACGTTTAAATGTTTAAGAATTAACGGTCCGTGAGACGAAACATAAAAAGAAAAAAAAATTGACGATTAAAAAAAAGAATCTCAAACAAAAAATAATATATTTTAGGGATTTTTGAGGCTGATTTCCAAGCCTTGATTGGCAACGGTCCATTTTAGGGAAATAAGTAAATTTGGAGGAATATAGTGTGGATGGTTGCCAGTTGCCTTCTTCGAATGGCGCTATTTGAATTACATTAATTATAATGAAAAATGTTGTGGTTGAAGAGATAGAATTTTTTTACTATTGTTTTTATAGACAAAAATTAATAACACATTCACATTTATGCCAGCAAAACTATAAGCTGATATTCACAGTGTGTTGAATCATCATCATTTCGGATAAAATAGCAGAAAACTGTAAACATTTAAGGATTTATTTTAACATATTCATGAAAAGCACTACTTGAAGCATATTAATTGTATCCTCATGAATAAAGACTTTTATTTATATTGAACCAAACTTCTTTGTAAATTAATATCATTTTTTCATTCATTAATTTGACTAAAGCAAGTATCGACGATGCATAAATAAAACATTATTAATGTTATTTTCATTATTATTTTATTTTATTTTTATTTTTCATACTATATTGTTATTAATGTTATTTTTAATATTGATATTATATCGTTATTAATGTTAATTTTATTATTGATACTAAAATGTTATTAATGTTATTTTTAATATTGATATTATATCGTTATTAATGTTAATTTTATTATTGATATTATATTGTTATTAATGTTATTATTACGCCTACGTTGAACTATTTAAACGTTGTCGATATGTAAATCAATTTTTATTAATTTTATTAATTCTGTTTTTGTAATGTGATTATTATGTAAATAAAGTTTTATTAAAACTATTTTTGTAATGTGATTATTATGTAAATAAATTTTTATTAATTCTGTTTTTGTAATGTGATTATTATGTAAATAAAGTTTTATTAATTCTGTTTTTGTAATGTAATTATTATGTAAATCGAGTTTTATTAATTCTATTTTTATAATGTAATTATTATGTAAATCGAGTTTTATTAATTCTGTTTTTGTAATGTGATTATTATGTAAATAAAGTTTTATTAATTCTATTTTTGTAATGTGATTATTATGTAAATAAAGTTTTATTAAAACTATTTTTGTAATGTGATTATTATGTAAATGAAGTTTTATTAATTCTATTTTTGTAATGTGATTATTATGTAAATAAAGTTTTATTAATTCTGTTTTTGTAATGTGATTATTATGTAAATCAAGTTTTATTAAAACTATTTTTGTAATGTGATTATTATGTAAATAAAGTTTTATTAAAACTATTTTTGTAATGTGATTATTATGTAAATAAAGTTTTATTAATTCTGTTTTTGTAATGTGATTATTATGTAAATAACTTTTTATTAATTCTATTTTTGTAATGTGATTATTATGTAAATAAAGTTTTATTAATTACATTTTTGTAATGTGATTATTATGCAATTAAAGTTTTATTAATTCTGTTTTTGTAATGTGATTATTATGTAAATCAAGTTTTATTAATTATGTTTTTGTAATGTAATTATTATGTAAATCAAGTTTTATTAAAACTATTTTTGTAATGTGATTATTATGTAATTCAAGTTTTATTAAAACTATTTTTGTAATGTGATTATTATGTAAATAAAGTTTCATTAATTCTATTTTTGTAATGTGATTATTTGTAAATCAAGTTTTATTAATTCGGTTTTTGTAATGCGATTATTATGTAAATAAATTGTTGCTAGCTCTGTTTTTATATATAATACTTGTTATTACTATCAATATAATAATTGCTATTACTATCAATATAATACTTACTATTAATCTTTATATAATACTTGTTATTATTATTATTATAATAATTTCTATTATCATTAATATAATCTTTGCTAATTGTTATTATAATTAATATACTGTAATACTTGCTATTATTATCAAGATAATACTTGCTATTATAATTAATATAATAATTGTTAATTTTATTAACATGGAACTTGCTATTATGTTTATTATTGTTATAATTATTGTTAGACCAATTATGCTTACATTTTTTATTGTTATCATTATTATATTATTCATTATTAATAATAATATTCTAATACTTATTATCATTAATATTATTATATTATTTATTATTGTTAATATGATTATATTATTTATTATTATTAATATTATCATATTATTTATTATTATTATTATTATTAATATTATTATATTATTTATTGTTATTAAAATTATCATATTATTTATTATTGTTAATATTATTATATTATTTATTCGTATTGATATTATTATATTATTTAATTTTATTAGTAATATTATATTATTTATTATTAATAATATTTTTATATTACTTATTATTATTAATATTATTATATTATTTATTACTGTTAATATTATTGTATTATTTATTATTAATAATATCATTATATTATTTATTTTTATTAATATTATTATATTATTTATTATTGTTAATATTATTATATTATTTATTATTATCAATATTATTATATTATTTATTATTATTAATATTATTATATCATTTATTATTGTTAATATTATTTTATTATTTATTATTTTTAATATTATTATATTATTTATTATTGTTAATATTATTATATTATTTAATATTTTTAATATTATTATAGTATTTATTATTGTTAATATTATTATATTATTTATTATTATTAATATTATTATATTATTTATTATTGTTAATATTATTATATTATTTATTAGTATTAATATTATTATAGTATTATGTATTATTATTAATATTATTATATTATTATATTATTTATTAGTATTATTATTATTATATTATTTATCATTATTAATATTATTATATTATTTATTATTGTTAATATTATTATATTATTTATTATTTTTAAAATCATTATATTGTTTATTATTAATACTAGTAATATATTAGTTATTATTATTAATATCATTATATTATTTATTATTAATAATATTGTTATAATATTTATTATTATTAATATTGTTTATTATTATTAATGTTATTATATTGTTTATTATTAATAATACTATTATATTATTTATTATTAATAATATTATTATATTATTTATTATTAATAACATTATTATTTTATTTATTATTATTAATATTATTATATTATTTATTATTATTAATATTATTATATTATTTATTATTATTAATATTATTATATTATTTATTATTATTAATTTTATTTATTATTATTAATATTATTACTTTATTTATCATTATTAACTTTATTATATTATTTATTATTATCAATCTCATAAACACTCACGGACATCCTGGGCAGCCCTGAGCAGGCGCGCAGAGATGTCTCTTTTGAGGTGGACGAGCGGCTCTCTTCCGCTGGACTTTCTCAGATCCTCGCCAGAACACGTCCAAAGGCCGCCTACCGTCACCCCTGGGGAGGGAAGGGGGGAGGGGGAGGTTAGCTTTTCATCAGGTATACAAAAGTTGATGAGAACAAATAAAATTAAAAATATATACAAATTTAAATATAAAATTAAAAAATTTCAAAAGAAAAATACGAAATAAATAAAGTGAAAAATATATAAAAATATAAACATAAAATGAAAAATATATCAAAAGATAAATGAAAATTATATACAATTAGAAGTTAAAAGTGTAATAACAAAAATATATATCGTGACTACTGATTCAACAACATAGGCCTAACAACTTATAACATAATAAAACCTACAGATAATCGATCGATCGAGTATCTGCGTGGATCAAATAAACATTATCTGTTAACATGTGAACAAATTAAATTTAAAACAAAAACTTTTGTTCACTAAAATGTTCTGTTCCCCGTTTAAAAAAATTACAACTGTCTGACCACAATTTTTCAGTCCAAAACTTTACTGTTGGATTATAACTCAATAAATATTCACTTTCTGGAAAAAATGTAATAATGAACAATTTTTGATAAAAAAGTTTTTGTATAACTCTTCAAATTTATGTACAACGACGATGACAACGACAACAAGGACAATGATGACAACAACGACGACAGAAAAGGAACACTTGAGTATAATAAGTATACTATATTTATTTCGATTCATAAATGGACGAATATTTTTAAAATATTTGTTTTTCTATTTCAAAATTAAAAGAAATTATTTAGCATAACATAAATTATATTTTGAAAAATGTCTAGATTTTTCTTCTATGATTTATTTGAAGGGAACTTATAAATGTAAAACATTCAAACATTGTTTCCATAAATGTTCAAACATTTCTGCCATAAAAATTCAAAAATTGTTGCCATACACATTGAAACAATGTTGCCATAAATATTCAAACACTGTTGCCATACACATTGAAACAATGTTGCCATAAATATTCAAACACTGTTGCCATACACATTGAAACAATGTTGCCA
>JARUHE010329590.1:0-10974 GCA_031471125.1 Archaeomysis grebnitzkii | reverse complement strand
AAAACGTTTTATTTGTAATTTAATTAAATATTCATTAAAAACTATATGAACATTCTAGACCAACTTACTACGTCATACAATTAAAATGGCAGACATTTCATTTCAACCCATAGGACTAAAGTTAGAAAACGTAAAGTTTTCTTTATTTAGATTATTATTTTCGAATTTTAATTACATTAGGAATAAAACAACACTATTTCTATTTTACAAAAAAGATAATTTAAAACTATTTGTTTAACCATGCCTTCATATTCGCTAATATAAGAAAATTGTTTATATCCCAAAGTGCGCTGTGCTGGCTGTGCGACTTGGGTCGCTTTAACACAACGAAGTTTGGTTCAAATCTAAGCGGTAGAAATTTTCAAAAAATTTTAAATTCATACTAAAACTTAATAAAACTGCTTTCTAAACATTTCACTTCACTATGCAGGTTCACAACACCTATAAACAGGACATAATATTTCCATTATTATTTTTTAGAACTGAATTACACTTTTTCTTTAGAATTTGTCGACTTACACTTTGATTTGTCTAAAGTACAGCACGCACTCAGGCGCATTCTGGAATATGACGTCATCGCGAGTTCATCGTCATCATGCTATGACATCATAATGTGCACTTTTCAGTTTGAGAAAATTATCTACATTTAGCGTTTTATGCTACTTAAAAAACATTGTAAAACCGCACTTTATGATTAATATAACTTATGGAGTCAAAGAGTCGAATTACTATATTTCTCAAAGAACTATCGAACACCAAAACAATTGACACGCATGTGAGGCATACCAACTGTATTGATTTTCTCACATGGTGAGGAATACAAATGTAGGTTAGACTAAGGTATTTTTGGCCACCAAAAACCATTTGAGGAGCAGTCAGGTTAGGTTTTGTTTGGTGGGTCACGATAATGCTAAACTTTGCTTAAATACTGGTTTATGGAGAATTAAAAGAATAGCCTAAGTCTTTTTTGAAAATGTCATGTCATCTGACAGTTGGTATGCCTGTCAGTTGCCTGTGCATAATTCTTTGATAAATTACCTATTTTGGCTATTACTTGAGTTATATTAATCAAAATATGAACATATGCGCATCAATCGAAAGCGACAGTGTTATAGAGTAGACTAAAATATACTGTATTTACATATTTTTTATATTTTATGGAAAAAGTAGTCTTATTAATACAGATTGATTTTATAGAAATTGATGAGAAATTATTCGAAAATATATATTAAAGTTGAGTCACTTGGTTAAAAATATAAAAAATAAAGGTCAATCTATATAACTATTACCATTATAAGGCACTATAAAATTTAGCAATCCTTAAGTTTTGTTCCTTAATTGAGAAAATATGGTGAAAGTTAAAACTCATGCCATTTATGGACCTGCAGTATGGTGCCAAAAACATAATAAATCTTTACAACAGGCACGCAATTGTACCTAAATGTTAGACAACAGCATATTTTAGAATTCACAATTCGGTAGCGTGTGATGAAACTGTTTAATGCTGATAAATAAAAGTTTTTGAAATAATTTTCTTTGCAAAGTCTTGGAAAAAGTACAGAAACTCACCTAAATCTACCTAACCCAACTTTCTTGTACATACAGAGTGTAAATACTAAATATATACATAAGAGGACCATTACAAAAATTTTGGCGGATATACAATTTAGATTTGCGATATATAACATGTTATAATTAATTTAACACTGCATTTGTTTCAATAATTTGTAGCTTAATGGATATATTTCACTATATTACAATTTTAATAAATGCTATTTTTGCAAAAAAACTTGCAAAATTGCATGTACATTGTTAAGATTAACCAAAAACTGTTTTTTGTCCTTCAAGATTTTTTTTCATTCTCTTTAATCCAAAAATTAGCACAAAGTGGCCTTTTTCTGCAATAAAAACTTCAAAACTATCAAAACCGATGATAAACTAACATCCTCTTTAAAATGTAAAATCATTTTTGACCACCCAGATCTGCAGGTTGCAGATTTTTTGTCATTAGATCGTATGGCAACCAGAATGCCGATTTTCAGTATAAATTAGTCAATTGAGAAAAATTAAAAATATCCCTAACTTAAAATATATTTTCATTCATAAAAAATAAAAATAACATTTTTTTAAGATGGGCAAAACAAGATTTATTTTATAGAAATTAATAAGAATTTATCCAAAAATATATTCAAGTTGAGTGAAAGCTTTCTGAAATTGAGGATATTTTGTCTACCGACTAATTTATGCTGAGCATCAGAACCTTGATGGCAAACAACTATTTTTCAGCCTAGGTAGTGTTTCTGTTAATATTTTTTTGTTGTTTCATTCATCTAACTGTTTTCTTTTTTTTTGATTGGACAGCAGACGAAAACTGAAAAGAACTTAAAATTACATACCAATTAAACAAAATTAGAAGAAAACACGGTTAACCGTTTGAAATAACATACATATGAAACGAGAATAAGTGTGTGAGTGTGAAATAAAAAGAAAACACAGTTAAATGCATGAAATAACATAAAAATATTAATAGAAGTACTATATAGGGTGAAAAATAGTTGATTGCCAATATAATCTAACGATAAAAATTCTGCAGGTACATAAGTGGCACAAGTTTTAAGTTTACCCAGATTTTCTTGATTATGATGTCAATCTTGAAGATTACCAAAATTTTTATAAAACTTATTTTTTCAAAAATAACTTGTATTGAAATTGTAATATAGTGAAATATGTTCATTCAAAAAAAATTATTGAAATGAGTGCAATATTAAATTAATTTTTTAAAGGTCTTTTTGTTTATATATTTATACTCTGTACTGCTGTACATATGACAGTTGGATTAGGCGAGTTTCTGTAATTTTTCTAAAACTTCCAAAATAAAATTATTTAAAAAAATAATTTAAATTAAAAAGTTTGGTTAACTATGAATTTGATGAATGAAGTGGCTAAATCTAAAAACTCATAAAATATATTAAAAGTTTTTTTTTCAAAAAGGTGTTAAGGGATTCTAAAAATACATTTCCACATAGGAAATATATTTTTTCTAAAGGTTTTGATGTGCTTTTAACGGATATGGAAGTTAAATCTGGCAAAAATGAAGTTTCAAGTCCCTGAAGGGAGTTCAAAGATTCATCCTCTCGCACTCAAGAGAATGTAACTAAGGCAAAATTTAACCTGACCTGACTTGACCTAATTAAACCTATAATTATTAAAATGATTAGTTATGTCTAAATCTAATAATTTGAAATAATCAAATATCTAATCCTAATGCTTAGTGCGAAATTCCAACTGAGAGAAAATGGGGTGTTACCACGTCTACATGAAGAAGAAGTATAGCCTAATTGTAATGGAAATACATTTTTTTTTCTATCTTTCTAGGTGAACCATACATTTTCGAACTAAGTTTATTTAACATTTTTGTCAAGAATAAAACAAAATAATTTGGTAATCATTTTATTTGTGTCAGAACAATTTTTTTCACACAAATAACATGATATTGTATCAACTAACTAGCTTTGAAATATTTGTAAGGTGCAATCATAGATATTTGTTTGCATATGTAATTAAAAGTTAAAAACTAAATGTCAAGTAAACATTCAAATTTTTTGTTTGTTTACCTACGGTCGTTAATTAAATCTCAAATGAATAATTATAAAGTTTAAAATACATATTCCCAAATGTTTTTTGAATAAACTTCTAGTTATTGATATACAAGGATTTTTATGAAAAATTTGTGTGGAGATATTCATTTTTCCATTTCCACATTCAAGTTTTTTTATCATACACGAGAGATGAGAGATTGATGACTGCGGTCCTCTGGTTTCTATTCTAAATAGTAAAAAAAATTTAAAGTTTACAGTTTCACACAAAAAAGACAGATTATCTAATATAGAGAAGAAAATTGTTCAACGAAATCATTAACAAAACTAAAGCAATAGAAAAGCATGCAAATTACACGGAATGAGCTGCGTTTATTTTTTGCACAATTTCCATTGCTTATTCGTTCAAAATGTTTTTGATAATTTTTTTGTATAGATATATTTTAAGGAATATGGTCATCAAGTAAAACACATAATGCCTGATGAAGTTCAATACAAATTTAAACTAATACAAGTTTAAATAAATATTTAAAGAAAAATATGAACTAAAATACCGCTCATACAATAAAAGTAACAATCCTAAGAACAAAATGGCACAATGAAGATACAGTATTTCTGTATTAAAGTAGTGGGGGTGGTAGGGCCAATACTCCCCTAAAAAACATAATAAATTTTATATTTTTTATGTTTTAGCAAAAATATACCTTTACATAACTTTTTGAATAAATGTTTTGTCTTGAAAACTTCTCTTTATCAAAATTTTGGCTCACTAAATTAAATTTTCAGAACCGATTGCAACGGGTACAACTGTTCAAAGGTATAGCAGTCCAGATGAAGATGTCATGTCATTCCCCTCTAATGCCCAAGTCAAGATATTCAGCAAATCTGCAGGGAAGGCTCCTGGATTGTGGGGAGTTGAGGTAAGAGTTTGCTTTTTCGTTTTCATAAATTTATATCCGTTTTTTTTGGGGGGAAATATTCTTTCCAAGCAAAGATTTCCTTATCTATAGTTAATCTTAATTAATCTATAATTAATCTTAATTAATCTATAATTAATCTTAATTAATCTATAATTAATCTTAATGAGGAAGGTAATTCCTTTGAATGAGTGAGTGAAAGTATTTGCAGAAAATATTAAAATGTACTAATCAATTTTTGGTAAGTTCAAAAATATTTATTTAAAGTTGTGCTATCTCTAAATAACATTTAATTTAAATATATTTTATTGAAGTCTATTTAGATTCTTCAATGTTATATTACATCTAAAATTAAATTTTGTATGATTTCATAAATTTAAAAAATTTAGTATTTGAAATGTGTATATATTTAACATAAAATCTTGATAAATCTTATGTTTCAGATAAATGGTAAAAGAGGATATGCACCGAAAAGGTTTTTACGAGAAAATAAAATGATGAAAAAAAAATTAGATTATACTGTTGCTGTAAATGTTGAAAAAAGTACTGATGGAAAACAAGCAACTGAAAACAAAGAACCAAACACTGTAGATGACAACAATGAAGTTGCAGGTAAGTTGATATTAAGTAGCGAAGATGCAGAATATGAAAATTTTCGATCATTTTATAAAGATGAGCAACTACAGAAAAGTAATTCTCAAACTGAAAATGATGGTCAAATTATTTTGAATGAGCCTGAATTAAATGAAAAATTTGTTACAGAAACTGTAGTTGGCACCAATACTCCAAGTTCAGATGATATTGATACTCTTAACATTAAGCCTTCAGAGACAGAAGAAAAGTATGAAATAATTGAAGGGACAACTGTATTTTTTAGTGATGAGGGCCAAATCACTGAAGAATTTGAGGAAGATCCCTCCAAATATGTTATACAAGCATCAGAAAATCTCAATTTAAAAACTGAAGATCCAAGCACCATTCTACAATCTGCAAAACTATCTCTTCAACCTGATACTAATTTTGCTACTGAAGACTTAGATACTGTTGCAGTTACTGAATCTACAGCCTCTCCAGAAGAAACAAAAGATACAGAAAAAGAGTTGGATGACATAAAACCATCCGAAACAGCTGAAGAAAATAGAAGTTGGTTATCAGATGTAGCTTCTTTGACAAACGATTGGTTTAATAATTCACCTAATGAAGAAGAAGAAATAGATAGTAATGATGAAGACAATGATGATAACAATGAAGAAGATGACAGTAATGATGAAGATGTTGAGGGTGATGATGAAGATGATGGTAATGATGAAGATGATTCAGAAAATAATCTTAAAGACTCCATAGTTGAAAAACTAAATAGTGAAGTCGAGGTTGATGGTTTAAACAATGTAGATTCAAATGTTGAACAGATTGATCCTAATAATATTAATGAAGAAAATAAAAATGACCTGGGCAATATAATTAAGGAAACCGATAAAGATAATGTTGATGAAGATGAGTTGTTGAAAAATTCCAAAATGTCCTCAAGCTTAAATGATTCAACAAATGAAATTAAAGATAATACAGATGCCAGCAAACTTGAGATAGATAGTACAGAGACAATTTCTTCTAATGTGTTAGTAAAAAATACTTTGGAAGGCCCAAATTTAAAAAATAATCCTAGTTTGGAAAATCACCAGCATTCAAATCCTGAAGTTGGTGATAACCAGTCTGCAACTAACAATTATGAAACTAATTCAAATATTGATGATTCTGTTAATGTAAATAATGATTCTATTGCAGAATCAACCACACTTTCTAATGAAAACCAAATCTCTGAAGAGAGAAATGATGGAATCTTCTCCTCTTGGTTTGGTAGCAGTGGTGGTGCAACTGTAGATGAAATTGTTAATCCAGTCGATGATGCCTCCACTGCAGTTGATGGTGCTACCACTACGGCTGATGGTGTTACCACTATGGTTGATGGTGCTACCACTACAGTTGATGCTGTTGCCACTATGACTGATGGTGTTAATATAGCTGATAGTACTACCATTATGGTTGATGGTGCTACCACTATGGCTGATAGTGCTACCACTATGGCTGATAGTGCTATCACTACGGCTGATGGTGCTACCACTACGGCTGATGGTGCTACCACTACGGGTGATGATGTTACCACTACGGCTGATGGTGTTACCACTACGGGTGATGGTGTTACCACTACGGCTGATGGTGCTACCACTACGGCTGATGCTGCTGCCACTATGACTGATGGTGCTACCACTACGGCTGATGGTGTTAATATAGCTGATAGTACTACCATTATGGCTGATGGTGCTACCACTACAGTTGATGCTGATATTACTACGGCTGATGGTGTTACCACTACGGCAGATGGCGCTATCACTACAGCCGATGATACTTCCACTACAGCCAATGATACTTCCACTACAACTGATGATACTTCCAGTAAGATTGATGAGGTTTCGACTACAGTTGACAATGTTCCGATCACAATTAACGATGTTCCGACTACGATTGATGATGTTTCCACTACAGTTTATGATGATACACTCTTGAGTGATGAAGATTTTGTAAATGAAAACAATGATGTTCCAGTTAATGAAAATATAAATGGTAATGAATCCAATGAAGAAGACTCATCTGGTTTGGATGAAGGTAATTTGCTTGTAAATGAAAAGAAATCTATAGAATTACATCTTGACAATGTTAGTTCTAATCCCTCGAGAGATCCTTATCCTTCTGCTGTACTGAATGAAGCCAAACCTACTCCTACCATTCCACATTATCCAAATGGACCTGCATTACCATCCCATCATGAAGCCTCCCAACCTTATGATCAAAGCTCTCCTTATCATCATGTAGATGGACCTGCATCACCATCAGATCATGAAGCTTCCCAACCATATGATCAAAGCTCTCCTTATTACGATGTAGATGGTAGGTGGAAATACATTTCTGTTAAAATCAATGCTTTACATAATTCAAAATTGATTTATTTTCTTCTCTTGAAACATTATAACCAGTAGGGTAAGGTATATTTTCACAACATGGTGCATGAAGTGAATCTTGATTACAAATACATTCGATACCTTTCTCATTAATTAAAATGTTTGTCGATTTATATATTTCACAAAACCATGGCAAGTTTTCTTTACATATTAATTCAATATTTGATTATGTCAGAGCTACTATAAAAAAAATATTTATTTTGCTTAACTAATGCATTTTATCCACTTAACAAATTGATTGAATGATTATGATTGATTATATGTACAGAAAAATTCAATTGATTGATCTTTTATTGTTTGTTTAAATGTTATAAAATGAAATGTTTGTAACTCTGGAGCATTTAATGTGGGATATTGTAGTTTTTGACTTTGTTCAATTATTAAAAGATAGTTATATTTATATCTATTGTTATTACATCTTATTTTAGTTGCAATTGATCTTGAAATCCAAAACCACTTGGTTTTCTTTAATTTTAGTTGATAAATTCTAATTATTTTTATGAAATGTACAATTGCATTAATATGGTTAATTCAAATTTTTTATGATAGATTTATAGTCATTCTATATTTTGTGGTTTCCAATAAAAGTTATAGAAGTAAATAATTACAAAAGTTTTAATGTTTTTAATGTTAATAAGTAATATTTAATTGTGATAATCTGAACGTTTCGATATATTAGCATTGAAAATAGTTTTATTTTTTTAGTTAAGAATAGGTTTTGACAGAAATACACTTGTTCTCTTAATATCTTTTTAAAAATTGAATTTTGCAATCATAAACCACTTTCATACAATTTTGCATGTTTAATTTATTAACTAGATGAAATTAATGTACATATTCTTATTCATCTGAAAATTTGGCTAATTTATTCTTTTAGATGTTGATCAAAAGAAGAAATTAAAAACTAACGTTTTACCCACGAAGCCAAGAAAACAATCGTCTCTTTTAATGTCTAGTCCCTTGAACATACTCCATCATGAATTTGCTTACTTGAACAGACATGCAAAAACTAAATCCAAATATGCAACTCCTTCCATTCCAATAATGCGAAGTAAATCCATCAATGACCAAGCCTATTTTGATAGAAAATTTAAATCCGAGATTTCTGCCGTTAAAAGTACGGAAGTTTGTACACCTTCAAATCGAGTGGAAAATTCATGGGAAGCATTCGGTTCTTTAATAACAACAACAAAAAATTATGATGAAATTAGAGCTAGTGGTAAGTTTATAAATTGGAAACCTAAAGGGCTGTAAGTTGTGAACTTGTACTATTTTAATTGAAAATTATCCAACTCTATTTAGAGAACTAATTTTTTTGTGTTTCCTCACTGTTTTATATATTGCACTTTTTAGAACTAGTTTGTATCACTATGCATTGCTTATCTTGTGTATTAAATAATGTCTTTTCTTTATTTTTAATTGATATTGTAGTAATTGTCCCAATCTTTTTTATTGTTTTCTATTTGTAGAGTAAAAGATTTCTTAAATCTGGAACATATCTTACCTTTTTGTCAAGTTTCATCTTCAATCAATGTAGTTACTAAATAGTCACTGGACATTAATATCACTCAGTTTCTTAGGCATAACTTATTATTTCCTTCTGGTTACTAATGCAAGAAGTGAACAATTGTAAAATAACCTTTATTTGGTGAATTACTTCAATATCAAATGTTGTTTAATTGTGTTTGGACATTTTGTCTAGTGGGTCTAATGGAACTTAACCAATCTGTCCCACCTTACATATCAACCTTAATATTACTACCCATAACAAGTCATATGTACCCTAAGGATATGTGGGTGGCATATGATTTCTCCTCCAATGCGGGATAAACTTAGCATATGCGATTCTAGGTAATACAGCCATATTCAAATTCTTAATAAGCAAATAAATATTTTAAAATATGTATAATTAGGATCTTGTTTTTGCAGTGATAAGTTGTTCATTATAGTGATTTTCAGTATCTGTAAGGTCCAATTAGGCAATTTATGTTTAATTTTTTTATTGAATATTTAGGATTTTAAGTCCTTCAGGAAGAACACTCATCCCTTAACCCATTACAGCTTAAATTAAAGAATTTGTCACATACCATAAAGGTCACATTCAATGTTAATTCGAGTGTAGTTTAGTCTTTGCGGTGAAAACTAATTTTTTTGTCGAGTTAATGGTGCAATTTCATCAAAAATTGTGAAATATATTGAATTAGCAAAAGTTTATTTAATAACAGTGATCCACTTATGGCTTAGCAAAATATAGGCGAAGTTTCAGGAAAAATATTTCTTTTGATATATCCAACAGTTTTTTTGTTTGTAAGATTTGTACACAGCCATTTATGTTTCTTTTGTGTTTGTTCTATTCTATTAGTTTGGGATTTTATAGTTTCTGTTTTTCTAACATAACTTTAATTATTAAAACCTGAATTATTGCTTATAGCTATTGTACAATGTTATGTTTTTATGTTGTTAGTTTCATATCAAATCACTCAATTTTATGCATCATAGCTCCTAGTATGAATGATATCTTGTATAACTGATTGGCATTAATGTCGACTGTACATATCATCAAAGTTCATAATTCATGACTTAACAATGTCAACAAACACTGGCCAAACATGACAACATATGTCGGCTAAAAGATTTTTTTTCAGCTTTTATTAAAAAACTGGAAGTTACATTAAGGTTTACGCTGTTTCTATTGTAGAGCAGTGGGATATCCCGTTTGGTTGAAATTTTTCTTTGAAGAGCTCTAATATTTTCAATGCTGGCTGTTTACAATTTTTTTTAATAAAATACTCTAATTTTTGTCGAGCGTGCATATCGAGACTACATAGACATAGCAATTTCAATGTCGACATTAGACAAGGACTTGAATGTTTATATATCATCTATACTTTTAAAATTTAATTTCATTTAGACTTGATTTATGATTTTAATATATTAATAAATATTTGTATTGAATTTTATTACTTTTTATCTACACTGTTCCTCACCCATTGGGGGTTTGCTGTTTGCAGGCCCGCATAATTGCAGATTTTGCTTTCAAAGTTTTTTTTTATAATTTCGGCAATTTCATGAATTTCTTAGGCCATTTTTTCATTTTATTTCATTATTCTTTTTTAAATTTATCATTACTATATATTACTACATTATTACTGTATTAATAAGTAAGACTGTCTTTAGAATGTGTTTAAAAACTACATCAATAATTTTCGAATTCGCGGGAGGGGAAGGGCGTAACCCCTGCCAATAGTGGGGGATACTGTATATTTTTCATTAAATTATACTATAATATTTGTCGAGCGTGCGTAGCGAAGCTCTACATAGGTGTAGCATTTCCGATGTCGTCATCGTCCTCGTTGTCGTCGGCATTAGATAATGACTTGAATGCTTATATATCATCTATACTATTATTATTTCTTTTCATATAGGCTTAGTTATTGGTTTTAATAT
>JARUHE010329579.1:0-10974 GCA_031471125.1 Archaeomysis grebnitzkii | reverse complement strand
AAGAGAGAGGGGGGGGGGTACTTTTATAAATTTCATAAGTTGAGGATAAAAAAGTTTGATTGAGAAACTGTAATTTTATGAAAACTTTATAGAAAACGTTGTAACCAGAACAAAAGGCGGTTAAGAAACAAAGAAAGTCGCAGCTTTGTAAGCTCTTGACTTATAATTAAATAAGTTTATTTAACAACATTTAATCATTAAAAAATCAAAAAATGATGGAAATTTAATATAATTAACTGAAAAACTAAGTTTAATTAATACAAAAAATTAAGTTGTAAAAAATTTCATAACAATTTGTAAAAAAAACGCACTTGACGTGTCCCTGCTCTGCGGCGACGTGCAGCGCCGTCTCCTCGTCCTCGTTCTTGTTATCGATGACGGATCCGGCGTCGAGCAGTGCCGCCGTCACCTGCCGGAAGCCCTTCGATGCGGCGATGTGCAGAGGAGAGTTGTCGTAGCGGTCGGAGTAGTCGATGATCTTCTCGGCTGCGCTGTGGTTCAGGAGGACCTGCGTGGAGAAGGAAGAATTTGGTTTTGTTTAACACTTTAACCGTTTCTTGTAACACCGGTGATACAAAATCCGAAATTAAAAACATAATCAAGTTCATTTGTATCACTGTTGCAACATAAGATGGGGTAAGCCATTATGATAATGTATCACCGGTGTTACAAGAAACGGTTAAAGTGTTAAGACTTCAACAAGTTTGTGATGTTTACCATATTTACGGTATGTCACCGGAGCTACGGTCCTCTAAGATATGTAATACGATCAAAGAATTGACATAAATGATAACTTGTAGGTATCATCATCACAAATACAATAAATCAAAGTATGATACCATATGTCTAATTAACCATGGTTACATTAACACAATGAATGTCAAGCGTATCTTTAGTTCCTTCATTATTCGTGTTATATTGTTTGAGGTGTGAATACCGGTACTAATATAATTCCCGCGTTTCATCTTTCTTTATCTTTCTCTCTTCCATTTAATAGTTTAGCAATCTAAATTTATCATCACCATAAAAAATGCCTAAATAATACTTGAGCAGACACAAATCACAGGTAAAAATAAAACGTCGATGTCATACCTGTAGCGTGTCAATGTGGCCCTGTTCTGCCACCCAGAATATGGCAGTCTTGTCATCCTTGTCTAAAGTAGTGATGTCAGAGCCAGCTGATAGCAGAGTGGTCAATGCCTCAGCATGACCCAGGCAAGATGCAAGTAGTAAGGGAGTGAATGAATCTCTGAAATTATATAATTTGACTGACAAATTTGAAAGAACATTTGGTAACGCAACATCAAAAACACATGCGCATATACATATACAAATTATATATAAATATATCGAGATTTAACGAAAGATAGTTTTTACCATTTTGGCAAATACACCATTGGATCATGTTCATGTGAAGGAAGTCGAAACGAATTGTAAACTTAAAAATTGTCATTGAAGACAATTGTTATTGTATGGAACTTGTCTGTCCTTTAAAGAATTACAAATAAGACGTTGGCAACCCACTTGTCTTTTCGGTCGAGGCGTGCTCCGTGATCTAGCAGAACCTTGATGGCTGCGGAGTGGTTGTGCGCAGCTGCTTTGTGCAGCGGAGTTTGTTGGTTTGTGTCCAAAGGGTCGACTGCCGCTCGGCGCTGGAATTGGAGAACAGTTTTATATTCAAAGTAAATAAACTGAAAAACATATTTTTGAAGATGTTTTTCAGTCTGTCTCATCCTTGTCTTATAAAATGAAGATGAGATGCAATTACAGAGACAGTTTCATTAAATCTAACATTTGGAAGTCTTGAGACAAATGAAAAGCTATCCGGACTTCTTAAGTTATAATTTCCATACAATTATTTGAAAAATATTTTAATATATTTAAAGCAAAACATATTTAAAAGTAAAACCACTAGTACTCAACTAGTATATTCTATTTTGTTTACAATAAAAAACAATTACTAGAATACACTAAAACACACTAGATAGTTTCCATAAAAAAATACTCACCGACAAAAGAAGTTCAATCAGTTCAATGTTACCGACGGCCGCCGCCGAGTGCAGAGGTGTGGCCCGCGTGTCTCTTCTGGAGTCGATGTCAGCCCCTGCTTGGATGAGACGTTCCGCCGTCTGTGATTGATGGAGGTTTTGAAAGAAGATTGGTGATTGGTTGAGGTTTTGAAAGAAGACGTGTGATTGGTCGAGGGTTTGAAACAAGACGTCCAAATTTAAAAGCTATTTACCTAATTTTTTAACTGAAACTTTTATGTAATTCTATTCCATGTTTAAATATTAATGCAATGTTATACAACACGACAATACATAAATATTAAATGTATTGTTAAATATAGAGGTGTCGTCATGTTGTTAATTGATTCAATTTGATTAATCTGATAAACTTTCATGGTTGACTGTTCTAGTTTGATCTTTTTAATATGTTTTTGGTAGAAAATGGTCAATCATAATGAAAATTACAATCATAATAAAATTACAATAACAATCACAAACTGTTCAACAAAAGTTTGTCAATTAATTGCTGCAAAATTAGTTATTTCAAATAAATGTTGTAATTAAATGAACAACCTTAATGTGTCCGTTGGCTACAGCTTCTTGCAAAGGAATATTTTTCTCCAGGTCTCTCATGTTCAAAAGATCTTTTTGCATCCCCTGTCCTCCTAACCTGTAAGCAGACGACAGCAGAAGCTCAACTATTTCCTGAAATATTTACCGGTGGTAAAATTTAGACTTTTTCTTATCTCATTATTCTGTTTGATCACTTAATATTACATAGTTGACAGACAACAATTTTAAGATACGATTAACATTAACATATCTGCACATATGATAACAAATTTGATGATACACCTTGGCTTGCATTGTAATTTGTTATCTGTTTTCTTATCTTAAAAATTATAACATCGTTTTCACTGACTTATCAATATATATAATTTCAGGGGTTAATAAATCAAAAAATTATGACAATGTTAAGTTGAACTAAAAATGACTTTATAGAAGGTTTGTGTGTCAGGTTGCATTTCGTAAAGTTAACTTCGCTTTCTGGGTCTATTTTTACTGGGTAGTATTCGGATCGACAAATGCACAAGTGAGGTAACCCACATTCAAATAACATAGAGCTTACCTCACTTGTGGTATTATATGTGGATCGACAAATGCACAAGTGAGGTAACCCACATTCAAATAACATAGAGCTTACCTCACTTGTGCTATTATATGTGAATCGACAAATGCACAAGTGAGGTAACCCACATTCAAATAACATAGAGCTTACATCACTTGTGCTATTGTCGATCCATTTATAGTTACTCTGGCCTCAGTCGCTGACCTCAACAAATAACAAACATGTTCACAGAAGTGTCTGGAACACCTCCGTGACCATTCTTTAGTGTCTTTTTCACTCACCAGATGTCCTTCCGCGGCGCTCCTGTGCAACGGCGTTTGTCTCGTCTCATCGATGGCGTCCAATTTGGCGCCAGATTTGATCAACCTTTTGGCGATTTCGGTGTTGCCAAAAGTTGACGCCATGAACAAAGGCGTCATTTGCTGCTTGTCTTTTGCCTGCAACGACAAACATTTTAGTGGTGGGATTGCCTTGGACCCGAGTCTTATTGGTTCTGAAGGGTTACAAGGACTTTAAACAGACTAACCAATCATTTGTGATGCTATAATGCTAAGCTCTTGCGTGTAAGCTATCCTACAAACATTTCCAATGGAACTATACAAAAATATTCTGATCCATGAGCTAAAAATGTTTTTCTATCATCTTGGATAGAAAAAAAATTGAAAAAGATATGAATTAAAAGAAAGGAAGTTTAGAAAAAAGAAAAAAAATAATAACAAAAAGCGATTAATCACAAAAATTAAAACAAACAAAAAATTAAAGTTATAGTAATAAAAAATAATAAGAAAAGAAAAAAATGAAAAAAAGTAATTTAGATATAACTAAAAAAAATTAGAAAGAAGAGATGAAATAGAAGAATATTTTGAAAATACGAATAATTAAGAATATATAAAAAGAAGATCAGAAGAAAGAAAAAATTAAATTAAAAACAAGAATAATTAAAAAAAACGTAAATTAAAAAAAAATAAAAAACAAAATAAATTAAAAATATGAATAATCAAAACTAAAAAAAATAAATGAAATTTAAAAAAAATGATTAAAAATATGAATAATTAAAATAAAAAATCCCACCTCGATGTTAACACCATCAGAGTAGACAAGAAGGTCCCTGGCAGCAACGTCGTTGCCTCGCATGGCGGCGTAGTGGAGAGGCGAGAGGTCGTACCGATCCCTGGCGTTCAGCTCGGCGCCGTGTTCCACCAACACCTTCACCACGGAGCGGGGCGGGGTGGGGGACTTGGGTCGACCTGGGGGGGATTGTTTTTTGGTTTAAGAATGTGTAAATAAATTCAAAGTAAGTGTTTCCTAAATAAAAATGTCAATTATCAAATAAAGTGGCAAGAAATATAATTTTGTAAGGTGAAAGCTCTATATTTGGTTTTACTTTTCCATTGACGTCGTCGTCGTCGGCGCCATTGTTGTTTGCATCAGGAAATCTATTCGTCTTAAACATTGCTTTATTTGAAGAGTTACATAAACTTTAATGGATATTAAATGCTTTCATGGATCTTCCAGTTAATTTTATCACAAATAATAATTTTCAAAAATCAATACTTATGGAATTATAGCCAAAAAACACTATTTTGTTTACTTCACGCGAGATTGTCGGTCATTTCTGTCTGCGTTTTTTATATTTTAATTAGTTTATAATAATTATAATTAATTTATTGCAAACGTTTGTTCTCTTGTGTCATTTAATTAGTTTATAATAATTATAATTAATTTATTACAAGCTTTTGTTGTGTTGTATCATTACAATTAATTATAAATAATTATTACTAATTTATTAAAAACGTTTGTTTATAAAAATTATAATGAATTTATTCCAAACGTATGTTGTATTGTGTCATTATAATTAATTATAAATAAGTATACCCAATGTATTTAAGATAAATAAACTAGATAATATTCTTAGCGAAGATGACAAAATATAAATATTAAAGAAATTAAATATTTAACCATTGGGAATAATAAGTTGATTGTCAAGAACAAATTCTGGCTCCTCATTGTTTTCGTCTCCCTCTTCCTCTTCTTTCTTCTCTCCTTCTTTTTCTTCTTCTTCATCTTCTTTCTTCTCTCCTTCTTCTTTTTCTTCTTCTTCATCTTCTTCTTTCTCTTCTTCTTCTTCATCTTCCAAATCTACAGCATTATCAACAAACAACGAAGGTCTTCTTCGAGGACAACGAATTTGCAGACGGTATCTGAAAATGGATCCATGAAAGCATGATCAATTTTGCCACAAGGGACAAAGTACTTTTAAATTAACGTTAGAAATGAGACGAAGTCTTCTCTATATGCAATGAAGGATTAAGTACTTTTATTAGAAAGTTATCGACCAAAAATATGCATTTATTCCGATTAGCACAAAAAAATCTTTTTATTTATTCATTCATTATAAATTCTTAAAAAAACGTTAATCTAAATGTAGATTAAATTTTGTTACCTTTCACATAATAGTGATATTCAAAATATATTCATTACAACAAAGGTTGAAGGGTGGAACCTCTACTAAAAGGTGTGCTATGCATAAACTGTTTAGCCTATTTTGTATAAAGGCATCTATATTAGAAGATCTGCTTTATTTAAGAGCAGACCACATTTTATAGAAGAGTTGTGGCAAGTTACTTTAATCAGCCTCTTTAGCCAATTACCTGACACTGACTTTCGAGGGTTTAAAATCATAAGTCTCATTGTGCCAGGTTCCCCAGCAGTTCTATGAAAACAACCACCTGCTGCTCAAAGATCAAAAACCAGTGCATGTCCGATGTAGTTAAAAAACATTTGATAAATTTCTTAACCTTGTAAGAAAGTAATTTTTAACAAACAATCATATTCTACAAAGTAAACTTTACTTTAGATTGGGCCATAAGGATATAAATGACAAGTTAAAATGTTGAAAACGTCCTAAATGGTTAAGTTCGCATTCATTACACTAACAACAAAGGGTGATTCCCCAATGGCATACCTCGCAGCAAAATGTAAAGGTGTGAGTTGATCTTGTGTGCGGATGTTCACGTACGCCCCAGCCGCTATCAGGAGCTTGATGGTGCTGACCCGTGAGTAGCGCGCGGCGTAATGAAGAGGAGCTAACTGGTTATCGTCTAAGGTGTTGATCCTTCTTCTGGCCTGATCACCGAGAGACTCCAAAATCCTCTCCAGAACTGCGTCGTTTCCATCTCTTGCGAGCTGTAGACAAGATGTTAATAGGCATCATCAAACACTTTGAGCTTTAAAGTATATAAAAGTCTTACAAAGATGACCTCAAAAACATACAATTTAAGGAAAGAAAATCTCACTTCATCTTTAATAATATTGTGGCGGTTAATTTAAAACTAAATTAAAATAGTATAAAAAATTCGCGCCAATTTTGATTTTTTTAGAATCGTTATTTAAATCATTTCGATAATGTAAAGATGATCTATAAATTTTATGAATAAAAATATTGTTAAGAAATATTTACATATACATGTATATGTATATATATGTACAGTATATAAGACTACAGTATTTAATCAACTATAATTAGTTGAAAAAATTTTAAACACAAAAAAAAATTTTAACAAACTTTAGCAAACCAATCCTACCTGATGCAAGGTCCTTGAAATGTAGTCGAGGCTGGTGATGCTTTGTGCTTGATCGCCATTAAACACTGTCAGGCCGATACCATCTCCTCCTAGGTCATCAATGCTGAAGTTTAAGAAATAATAAAAAAATAAGACATTTAATAAGAATATTATTCAATACGATCTCATGAGTTAATTGCATTGGATCGTAGTAAACGCATATTCAGTTCAATATGTCAACGTTTGTAGAGTGGCCATCAAAGTCTGAATGAATGTCAATAACGCCTTCCAAACTCTCAAAACTTACTCAACTAATGACATTTTTGAATCTCTCCTGTCATCCGAGTTAACTGAAATACAAACAAAAAAGTAAACATTTTTTGCAAAGAAAATATTGAAAAATTTAACATTTGACATCATAACATAAAATAAGGAACAAAGTTGTGTGAAAATTGAGAGCCTAAACTTGAAT
The DNA here is from genome assembly GCA_031471125.1 of Archaeomysis grebnitzkii. Classification (NCBI taxonomy): domain Eukaryota; kingdom Metazoa; phylum Arthropoda; class Malacostraca; order Mysida; family Mysidae; genus Archaeomysis; species Archaeomysis grebnitzkii. Next base: position 3,801 of record JARUHE010329579.1, on the reverse strand, counting down.
TTCTTTCACATCAGCTTCTCTCATATTTATGAAGGGTCACTGCCTATATCAGCCTCCATCTTGTTATCACTCATATTCGTTGCATTACATTCATTCCACCTTGTCTTGGATTTTCCTCTACTGTTTCTTCCCAGTAATTCAATATTGCCTCTCGACACCTTCTCCATCGCTGCGACCTCCTCTACCATTACTGCAACTCTGGTTCTTATTTTATTAACATAACACATTTCTTTTCATGCCATACACCCAACGCAACATTCTCACTTTCATCTTTCTCTCGGTCACCTTCCACATAGACAATACTTCCTCATCGTACGTCAACGGTGGTCTCACAACATTTCTGATTGGTCTCTCTATCTTATCTCTTTTACATTATTTTTCTATAACTTCCATATATCGTCGATTTGAAGTATTAGAATGCATTTATTCACATGAGTCTCGTACTATTAAGCATGATGCTATTATCATACCCACCATGCTGCTGCTGCTCTGTATACTTCATATATTTGATCTTATTTTCTATCATATTCTATTCAGTGGCAAACACTTCTTGTCGTGTATCCTCTTCAGTCTCACTCACCAACACCACATAATCCACACACAATCTATTCCATAATCAGGGTTCGGTATAAACCTCTGAAGTATCCGTCATGCATTCGTCATTCCCTTCTCGTGTCTTGACCTTATTTACATTTCCACCATCAATCTCAATACTTTCCTGGTACCTTCTGCTTTCTCAGACATGTGTTTGCTATATCTTTTCGCTTTTCGTTTAAATTTTTTCTTAATAAGAATATTGGATTTGTTGGACCTCTTCCAATCATGAATCCAAGCTGACCTCTGTATATTTCTATCTTCATCTCAGTTTTGCATCTATTACCATCTACCTGACCTTCAATATATATGACGACCATTTTATTTTTCGACGATCTCCACATTCTTGTAAAATCTTAAATTGTTTTCAATTTCGTGGCAATCAATAAACAAAACATTTTTACTTTTGCAAGTGAAGCAGGAGCCTAAATATCTGATTGTTTGACAATTCCCTTTCACGCATATCAATAAAACAATTTCATGAGAAAACATTTTTTTCACGAAGTATTTTTTTAATTTAAATATTTATTAAAATTAAATGTTAATTTAATTTAAATATTTATTTAATTTAAACATTTATTCAATTTAAATATTTATTTAATTCAAATATTTATTAAACTTCATTGCTAATTAATTTATATATTTATTGAATTTAAACATTTATTCAATGTAAACATTTATTTAATTTAAATATTTATTTGATTTAACAATTTATTAAAGTTAAATTTTAATTTAATGTAAACATTTAGTTGTTTTAAACATTTATTTAATTTAAACATTTATTTAATTTAAATATTTCTTAAATTTAAACATTTATTTAATTCAAATATTTATTCATTTTAAATATTTGTTTAACTTTAATAATTATTTAATTTAAACATTTTTTTTATTAAAAAACTTGTTAAATTTAAGTATTTATTTATTTTAAATATTTATTTAATTTAAACATTTGTTTAATTTAAAAATGTATTTAATTGAAACATATATTTATTTACCTTGAACATTAATTGCATTTAAATATTTATTTATTTTAAATATTAATTTAATATAAAAAAGTATTTAATTTAGATATTTATTAAACTTAAACATTAATTTAATTTTAGTATTTATTTATTTTAAATTTTTATTTGATTTAAAAATGTATTGATTTAAATATTTATTTGTTTTAGATACTTATTTAAATTAATCATTTATTTAACTTAAATATTGGGTGCGGTCGATGCTGCTGCTGCGCGTAAAGACAAAATCAGCAAAAGTGCTGCACGTAAAGCTGTAATCCGGATTATCCGCAGCAGCATCGACCACACCCATTTATTTAATTGAAACATTTGTTTATTTTAAATATTTATTTGATTTAAATATTTATTTTATTTAAATATTTATCTAATTTAAATATTTATTTAATTTAAATATTTATCTAATTCAAATATTTATTCAGTTAAAATGTTTGTTCACTTTAAATATTTATTTAATTTAAATATTTTTTGTTTAAAGATTTATCTAATTTAAACATTTATTTAGTTAAAATATTAATTTAGTTAAAATATTTATTAATTTTAAATACTTATTTGGTTTAAATATTTATTTAATTGAAACATTTGTTTAGTTTAAATATTTACTTAATTTAAATATTTGTTTAATTTTAATATTCATCTAATTTTAACATTCATTTAGTTAAAGTGTTTGTTCAATTAAAATATTTATTTAGTTGAAACATTTATTTAAATATTCATTTATTCAAATTTATTTATTTTAATTAAATTTAATTATTTACTATTCAACATTTTATAAAAATGTACAGCAGACGATTCGGAATAGATGAACTAAAAACAAATAGTAATTTTATTCATTTTTTGCACCGTATTTTTCTATATTATAATTTAATTTCTTATTACATAGAGAGACGGATGAAAACAATTTCCAAGCTAATTTTAATGTATTTTAGTCCGTAAAGCAACAAATAGTCATGATGAAATACATGAAAAAGGTCAAAAGCGAGCAGAACAGAAAGAAATGAATGGTCAGTGTTATTTAATTTAAAATTAAAACAAAACTTGCTTATCTTAAATTATTATTTAATTAAATTTGATGATTACTTTAATTTTATTTATATACATCATTACAATAGAATATAATAAACATTTCTAATTGCATAAGTAATTATTTACATGTGTAGGTAATTATATATAGGCTAGGAAAGTATTGATATGTTAACTGGTTAACTGATCAACTTACCTAAGCAATTCATTATATTCCTATATATAGTTTAATTCGTATCAATATAATTACTAAATGATACAATATTTGTTAATTATTCTCTATACTATTGTTATGAAATTAAATTGAGTTGATATCAACCTTTACAATTATTTTTCAAAAACAAAAACAAACTGATAATGCATTTATCATCACTTGTATTGAGGAACTAAAAATGTTTAAAGTTTTAAATTTAAAACAGTTTTTATCTGATGAGGATATTTCAAAATGCTTTAGTTATCTCCACTGATAAGAAAGAACACTTTAAAAATTTGTAATCTTCCAACTATATTGATTTCTTGTTGACATTTTCTTATGTACGAAGTTAAGCAACGTTTGATCTGACCATTATATGGAAGGTTGTTCTTTTCCAACGCAGTTTATTTTAGTATTTGTGTTCGACATAGCCGTATGGGGCGCTATAGAAGTTTTCAATTATTATTATTATTTGCATGGTAGGTTAATTGAATGTATTTTATCGAGACAGTTTGATCATAACAAACTATCTATGATTGATGGCGGCCATAACAAACCATAACAAACCATAACAAACCATAACAAACTATCTATGGTTGATGGCGGCCGAGTGGGTGCGAACGCTGCCTGGAGATTAATGTTGTCTCCTTCGCCTCGGTTCAAATCCGCTTTATTTCATTGAGAATTTGAACGTGGCTTTATTCTTTTAAGATCATATACGTTAAGCATACTCCGTCAATCTGGAAGCACCATTTGTCAGCTGCATATCCTTCTGTTACACATCACCTGATGTGGGTAGTAATGGTGACAGCTGGAAGCGCTCTTTAAAATTGATGCATTATTATTATGTTAAAGAAATAGGTATTGCTAAATTTTTGTTTTTCAGCAAATCTTTATTAGCTAATAACACAATGCTAGATTATAGCAATCATCGATAATTATAATGTACTGTTATATAAAAATATATATATAAAT